>NDGN011519350.1:1037-13700 GCA_002564285.1 Tympanoctomys barrerae | reverse complement strand
GGAGGTGTCTCCTACAACATGTAACATTGCAAGATGTAATGACGCACTATCTAGCATAGTACAGGTAGTTTGCTCAGTCTCCTAATTTCACCAGGAAGAACTTAAATAACCTTATTCCTACTGGCAAAATCATGTTGACAAAATCTCAAGAAATTAAAATACTTTCAGGGTCATATGTCCAATTAAAGCCTGAGCTGACTGCATAACAAAGCTTTTTCATTTCCAGGTTAGTGACTTTTTTTCTCTCTAGCATTTCCTGGGCTGTGTATCAATGTGTTTTCTCAAACATTAGTTACAAAAACAATTACGGAAAGAGGAAAGATTCCCTTCAAAGTATTATTTGAATAGGGATAATTTAAAATAAAAGCCATTAATTCAAGAGCCATATACTGAAGATTTGCTCATACAAAGCTTATTTTGCAACCTGAGCTACAAAGAATATAGCTGAACAGGAATATTAAAAAATGCAGTTGTTGCACCCACTAACCATGAGGTAAACCCTCACACTCGCAGCTTCGCCACGCGCAGCGATCCTTGCGTTCTTCTGGCCCTGTCCACACCCTTCTTTGAACCTGACTGCCCCCAGTCTGCAGTGAAAGCCTCCCCAAAGTGTCTCCCGGAGGCGCCTCCCCCCCACTCTCCCTCCAGTCTGCCCTGACTTTGCCAAGATCAGTGCGCAGAGCTGGCCTGGCAGCCCGAGCTCCTGCTCCTGGTGCCAGGGACGGGGCTCAAGCCTGCCCCACAGCTAGGCCCAGCTCCAGCCTCAGCAACTGCGTGGGCAACGGCTGCTCCTGGCCTGCCCTGTCCTGCTGCTTCCCTGTCATCTTCTCTGAGCAGAACTGTGACATGCTCAGCTATGCTGCCAACCAGCAGAGCAGGAGAGCGAAGCCCCGACCAAGGGAAGGAGCGGGGAAGAGCCGGAGGCTGGGTCTCCCCCAGCATTCAAACTCCGGGGCAAGACGGGACTGAAGGCTGGTGTTCCGCGCGGTACACCGCCAGCTTGCTTCCTTGCCCTCTCTGATGTGAAGTGGCTTCTGCACCGCACGTAGCTGTAGCGCTGCTCACAGGTGTGCTGCACTGTCCCCACTTCTCAGTCCACAATGAACTTAAAGGGTCAAACAGCAAGACCAGAAATAGCAAGAGACACCACGTACTTTAGATAAAGTAATGGCACACCCTAAAAATGCAGACAAAGACAGGGGACTTCTGTATTTGTCTGTGTTTTTGTTTTATAGTATTTCGTTAGACAAGGTCTCTCCAAGTGGTCCAGGATGACCTCAAACTTTGTGATCCTCCGACCATGGCTTCCTGAGTAGGTAGCATTATAGATTATAGTTAATAAGTGATTTTCAGAAAATAAATTTCAATCTTCTAAAATTTCAGGGCCAGCAAGATAGCTCAGTGGACTAAAACACCTGCTTAGGCAAGCTTAGACAAGCACAGGGACCATGGTTTGATCCCTGGCACCATATGCCATGCCAGCTCCTCCCCAAGGGTGGGCTGAGCTGGCCACAGAGTCCTTTCATAGTGGTACATGCCTGTAATCCCAGCTCTGGGGAGGCTGAAAGCAGGAGAATCACCACGAGTTCAAGCTGTGTAGTGAGACCCTGCAACAACCAAATACATAAATAAATAAGATTTCAAAAGCATCCCTTCTTTTAGTGAATACCTTACATAGAACCTGACAAATAGGATATTTGCAAGGCAAACAGGAAAAGCAGTCAGGCCCCTAGAAGGCAGAGCACAGCTCCTATGAATAGGAAGAGAAGGGTCCCTGGGTCTCGGAGGCCTTGTAAGACAGTGCTAAGATGGAGAGAAGACATTTAGGGGCTGGCCGGAAGCAGAAATCCCTAAGCCTCCATGACTCATGCTGAGTAATCTGGCACCCACTGAAGCACACCTTCAGCCAAGCACTGAAAAGAGCGAGACAGAACAGATCAACCACAAAAGCAGTCATCCCAGGGAAATGAATCTGCCAGCTGCTGATTAAAACCAGGGAGACAGGGGGGCAGAATACTGTGTCCAGAGAGTCTCAGAATTTGAGATTTTAGGAAAAGAACAATGCCCATGGTGACAGCCCAGGGTATGGAGACGGAAGTGGCTGGATCAGGTCGCTGTTATCAGAGTTGGGGAGGACCAGGAACTCTATGAATGCAGTCAACCTGCACATAAGGCCGAGGTCAGAAGCAGATGCACGCCTGTCGCCACAGGGCTCAAGGAAGGACAGCTCTGTCCACACAACAAGAATGCGTGTGGCAGTGGTGTAGGCAGTGGCTCAGAGGAAGAGGGGCGAGAAGAGGACAGAGGAGGCACAATGGTCTCAGGCAGTGAGATGTGTGTGGGCAGGCGGCCCCCGGGCCCTGAGGTTCTGAGCCATGGTGTAACCAGCAGACTCCACACACCCCCGGGGCTTCTGCTGTCCAAAGGGGAGCCAGCATGTCGAGAGAACAGCCAGGGAAAGGAGCAGGTGCGCACCCGGGGTGCCACGTGGCCAAGCAGGGGCTGGGAGGCTCCATGCAGTGGTGCTGAAGACAGAAAACTGGAAGGACTGGGCCAAGAGAGGTCCTGACCAGTCGGGCGCCGAGAGAAAGAGTAAAGCAACGATGGAGTAAAAAACAGATCTGCGAATGATGCGCTCCCTCTCCACAACGTGGGGACTGGGGAACGCCGGAAGCTGTGACATGGGAGTGGACGCTCTGGTCCCTCTGGGGCGTGGGCAGGGACGACAGGTTTCGGGTCAGGAACGCCAACAGTGACCCTGCCGGCGAGCGCTGGACCAGCAGCTGGACAATAGGACAGAGGCCCGCGTGGGAAGGCAGGAGCGGGGGCGGGGGCGGTCGAGGGGCGTGAACGCTGAAACTTGAGTGCCTACTTCAATTCTTATTAAAATAACTTCCAGGGATGGGGAGATAGCACAGTAGAATAAGCGCTTGCCTCCTGAGTTCAATCCTCAGTACCGCCAAAACAAACAAACAAACAACAAAAAACCTTCCAAAGGCTTAAAAATTCAAATCAAGATAAGTCACCAAAAGTGCTATAAGTAAAAATGGATGACCATTTTTCATGCTTCACAAAGTCAGAAACTACATGAGAAAACACGGGTAGATGTGACATTGATGGCCAAAAATGTTTAAGCATTCTTTGAAACAAAGCACCCTAGGGGTGTCAAAATGGGAGCACTTTTAAAAAGGCGACTCAAAAATTACAACCTAAGAAACACACAAAGAGTTAATATGAATAAAAATCTTTCACAAGCAAAAAATATGAAAAATAGGTAAAGCACACAAAATTTCAACTCATAAAATAAATCCAAGTCGCTGGTGCTAAACTTCTGTCATGACTTAAAAAAAAAAAAAAAGTTTGCCCTTATTTTTTTTTAGGGTGGGGGAGGGCAGCATTATTGCTTTCTTTTGTGACTCTAAAAAATGTAGTAAAAAATTTTCTTAAAAATTTTTACCCTTCAAAGGAAATAAATAAATAAATCCAAGTATCTAATAAACATATTGGCTAATTCAAAATATTCAGGCTGGCTACAAAGAAACAAAAATATTATAAGCTACCTGTCGCACTGACTTAAACATTTTAAATCTTGAAACTATATTGGTATGCTAGTAAAAAATGTTATTTTGAATGTATAGTACAGGCTTTCTAAAAAGAATTTGTGCAAAATATATCAAAACTCTTTTACAATTAACATCCCCAACCCAGCAATTCTAAATATTTATTCAAAGGAAATATTCAAGATAAGCATACATGTTGTATAAAATAATTAACAGAGCTTTCTACTGTAGTATTGTTTTAAAAGCCCAACATGATAATAGTCTGCATACCAAACAATTGAGACTGCTTAATATATTTTAGTAGAATACTATACATCCCCTAAAAGCTATAATTTATTTCACTGGGGAGATAAACTAAGGTGATTTATTAAGGGCCAGAGAGATAGCTCAGCCAACTAGGCACCTGCTTAAGCAAGTGCAGGGACTGGAATTCAATCCCCAGCACCATATGCCACGCTGGTCCTGCCCCCACGCCCTTTATTTTACAATCCTTATGTAAAATAATGTGCAATGCCCTTTGACAGTGTGTATTGTCCTCAGACTTAATCCACATTTCTAATGGTCACATCCAGGTAAACCCTAAGAAGAAGCAGTGAATCAAGTGACAAGATAAACGATTGTTAGTCACAACACAAAAAGTTTTCAACAAGTCAATAAAATTATACTTTTTTACAGAGTTAATAAAATAAAAATCTGGGAGTGACAAGGGCTTTGATTCCTCCTACCGTGCAATGAAAACACCGGTGCCCTTCACCGCCACCCCGACGGGAGCCCAGGACCAGCTCCGCGGGTGGAAGACAAACGTGGACAGCGCCGAACCCACTGGCGGCCTGCGTGGGCTCAGGAAGCAGCTGTTCCCCTTCTTAGGTCCAGCCTCGCCCCCAGGAAAGCTGCAAGCACCTACTCCAGACCCAGCGCGCAGCAGGTGAAGGCCACCGCTTTTGCCCTGCCCAGGGCCCCATCCTGAGTCAGCTCCCAAGACTTCCAGCCTGTCGCACACTGCTGCGAGGTCCAGGCAGCTCAAGGGGCAGGACCTTCTCCTCAACATCGACGGCAGCTTGCTGGACGGGTTCCAACCTCCCCTCCAGCCTTGGCTCCTCTCCCCCGCCACCCTGGGAGAAGCACTCACCCTGGCTCACCCCATCCTGCTTCCCACTGCCTTCTTCCCACTTGGACCACAAAGTCTTGCTCTCGCTATCAGGTGGAGGGTCTTTTCAGGTCATCTCCTGCTACTCCTTTCACAGCTATGACCTGTGGACCATGCGGCATGTTGCGTAGTTCTCTGCGCACGCTCTGCTGCACCAACAGTGAGCTCCTTCTCCTCGCTGTGTCCTCTCGGTCCCCTGGGGTTGCGTTTCCAGGCCCTGGCTGTCTCTGGTTCCCTTCTCACTTCCCCGAAGGGCTGGCCACTCCATTTCCCTCTGCACGCCACGGTCCAGGTCACCCACATCTCCCGAGCATCTTCCTCAATGGCATCTTAGATACCCTTCCCCCACTGGTCTTTCTCTGTCAGCCTCCTTGCTACACAGTTTTAAGGTCCTATTGCTGATGGAATGAATTACCACAAACAAAGGCATTTGTTTTCATAGAATACAGGAGCCCTAGTGTCACAACTCAGTGTGCCTGTGTGACCAGTTCCCTCTTATGGACTCCGGTAAATCGGCTCCACATCTCAGAACCATTGCTGGTGAAGTTCAGTTCGCCGGGGGACCCCAGTCTGTCCACTCTGTCACGTGTCACCTCCCCTCCAAAGCCCCTCTTACACAGAAGCTGGCTATGTTGGGTAAAACAGCCCAACCTAATCCAGCTGCCTCGTCCTGATCAGCTGCATCTGCAACAACTAAGGTCAAAGTGAGGTTCCAGGGAGCACAGGGATTTGGGGGAGACCATGCAGGACACTCACCCAGCCTGCCCCCTCCACTTTCCTCTTGCCATGTTCACAAACAGTTCTCGCCCTTACCTCAAAACCAAAAGCCTGAGACTTGGGCTTCACTCCCTCCTCTCCCGCCTCCATAGCCAGCTACCATCTCAGGTCCCATCATTGCTAGAACCTGATGAACCCTGTTAGTCCCTGTCTCTCGCTGTGCCACCCAAGCCACTCCTCTGACAGTCTATCACACACGCAGCCCTCAGGTCCAGGGTCCCAGAGCTGCAACAGTGCACGCAGGCAAGGATGGCCGTGGGGTGTGTGTGGAAGGCGTAGATAATGCTGGTCTCCTTGCTTTGCCCACCAGTGTGCAGGACTGGCAGCGACGCCCTCCCTGGGACCCAGGAACTGAGGGCAGGTGGCTTCTGAGGAGGATCAGCCTTACTTCTTTCACAAGCTGTATTCCTACTACATGTCTGTGTTCTTTAGGAAAGAAGACAAAGGGAAGTGCTTCAGCACTTTGGGACTTAGTATTGTACCTGGCTCCACCACAGAAGTACTGATTTTCATTAAACAATAAGCAAACATAGTAAACTAATATATGTTACAGGCACTCTTACTTGCACATGCATGAACACACACGTGTGCACACACACATACACACACACTTTTACAAATGATGTTTTATTGAGATGCATTATCTAGAAATAAATTATGTTGTGGTCATTAAACCCAAGTCATGCTTAGGAAGACCACTTCTTTCTTGCCTTCCATGATTTTACTCCTGACACTATCAGACTGGACTCAGTTTATCCCTTTATTTCACTCTCAGAAGGGAGAGCCTTCAGTCACCCCTGCTGGGCTCCCCACATCCATGGAAGCAGGGTTTCTCCCCCAGCAGCATGGCAGCAGGTCTTGGGCTCACAGGGAAACCTGGCCTGCAGGGCCGGTAGGCCAGGAGGGCAACGGGGTTCCCTTCTGCTGTCTGTGGGTACCAGGTCTGTGGCTGCCCCCTCAGACAGCTGTGACAGCTGCCTTGGCTCCAGTCCACCTGTCTCAGAGCACATCCAGTCCCTTGGCCTCCGCTCCTGGGCAAGAATTCCTGTTTCTAATTATGCCAGGCTCGAGCTGTGCCCACCTCCTGTACTCGCAAAGCTCTCCAAGTCTCAGTTGTTTCATTCTCATCGAGACATCCCCTAACTCCATTCTCCAACCAAGAATCCACCTCCTGGGCCCCCAGAGGACAAGCAGTGCACAGGCACAGGTTCACGGCATGTCACAGAGTCCACACTGTGTCCCACACCTGCATAATGCTGCTAATACTGCCATCTGCCACCAAGAGCTGCACAAAGAGCATGTTTCACTTCAGCGGGAAGTAGAATATCTGGTTGACTTCTCAAAATCATTTGTACTTCTAACAAAAGAAAAAATAGAACTACTTTTGGTTTTATAGGTATGTACAAGGGCTTAACCTAGAATTCTTATGTAATGTATACAGCATATAAAGAATGTTTGAAACCAACAAAATTGAAAAAAGCATTTACCAATGAAAGAAGGAAGGCTGGAGTCCTGGATTTACATCTAGCATGTGGAGTTTGCATATGTGCTCACCTAACCTTGGGCCTTACAGCTCTCCACATCATCTAAAATGGTATGTTTCATTGTTTTTGAAAAGAATTATATGGTACCATTGTTAAGGGAGTTTATATTATCAGAGGGTTTATTGTTTTTTGATACTCAGAGGGAGAAATACTTTTTTCTAGCTCAGTTAAAACTTTGCATGAAGGAATAGAAAACCTACTGAATTTACTGTCAGGACAGAGTTGGTGCTCATCAACATTTAAAAAGACAATTTTCAACTTGCTCTCTTCCTTATTTTGTTTGAAAAACTAGTCTTGATTAAGCCTGATTTACTCTCATTTAGCATTTTTAAAAATCAGGCAAAAAGTCTTACTGAGAAAACACTGCAATTTTGTTTTCAAAATTACTTGGTATACTTGAGCTCCAAATTTTAAAGGAATCAGCGAGTTTTCTTCCCCAACCCAGTCTATGCACGTAAAGTCATGTGTGACCCACTAGGAAACACTCACCCCCCAAGGAATTTTCTACATTCCGTAAATACACAACTTCTATCAGAAGCCATTCTATGATGCTCTTTGAAAGCAAGCCACGTTCATCTAATAAAGATATTCCACTGCTCAGTGTCTGCCCTAAACCAATGAAGACTCGTGGCTCCCAAAGGCGAGCAGGTGAAGGCTCTCTGCAGCATGGCCGAAAACAGCACTGCAAGTTGGGGTCAACCCAAGGCCCATCAGCTGGTGAACGCACAAAATGTGGTATATCCACACAATGGAAAAGTATTTGGCAATGAAAGAGAATGAACTACCTGGGCTGCAGAGATAGCTCAGTGGTCTAAGCACCTGCCAATGCAAGCCTAAGGACCCCTGTTCGATCCCAGGTAACCCCAGCTCTGGGGAGGCTGAGAGAGGAGGATCACTAAGAGTGCAAGCTGCATAGGGAGACCCTGTACCAAATACATAAAGAAAAAAAATGAATGAAATACCCACAGCAAGGAGCCTCAACTGTACCTGAGCGTGTGAAGCCAGCAAGAAACACACAGTACAGTATTCCATCTACAGGAAATGTTCAGCGAAGGCAAACTATACCTTAAGAGACTAAAGGTACACTCACGGCTGCGTGTCCCTGCAAGGGACATGGACTACAAACTGGCATGAAGGATGCTACAAAGTGAGGAAAGTACCCCCAAACCAGATTTGGGTAGTAATTTGACAACTCAGTCAAATTTCTAAATCATGGATGGTTTAATTTCGAAAACTCATCTGCCTTTGAAAGGGGAGAATTTTATGATATGTAAATGTATAAACTATACCTCAATAAACTTCTAAATAATAAAGCAAGTTCCACATGCATGTAGGTAATTATATTTGAGACAATTCAGCGGATTGACTCCATCACTGATCTAAACAAATGCTTAAAACAGAATTAGAAAGAGGAAATTTTTTTTTAATAAAATGAAAGGACACGTTGTAATACTCTGTTAAGGCAGCCCGGCAACTTTTGATAGTTTCAACAAGAATGTTTAGTAAAGACTTATGTCTATTAGGCAGTGTAAGCAAGTCTCACTATCTTGTTTCAAATGAACCCTTAGAGCCTGTGGACCACCCTGGGCCAAAGCCTTAGAACCGCGGAGCTGGCTGCTCCTGGAAGGCTTCTCCAACCTGGGCGGCGGCGGCAGCACTGCGCCCTCAGCGCGGAGCAGAGGGGGAGGCAGACGGGGGGAGTCTGGGCTCAAGGCAAGAGGGACACCGGCGTAGGCACTCACACTCGCAGGAACACGAGCAGGCAAGTCAGACACGCGCTGGCGCGGTCACACACGCGCAAACACGCGTAAGTATGGTCACGTGCCCGCGCAGACACACGCAGGCATAGTCACACACGCACTTACACACGCACAAGTATAGTCACGCATATACAGCCACACGTGCTGACACTGTCACACACGCATTTACACACGCACAGGCACCAACATACACACACACATACACACAAGCACACGCGCAGGCACGGTCACACACGCGCAGACACGCGTTGGCACAGTCAAACGCTGGCACGCGCGCTAGCTCGGTGATATACGCGCTCACATACATGCAGGTACTGTCTCTCTCTCTCACACACACATACATACACACACAGAGGGACACGCGCTGGCAAGGTCACTCGCACGCTCAGACACGCAGGCACGGTCACACGCGCAGACACCTCAGGCGGTTCCAGCCGGGCTCCTGCGACGCCCGCACTCCTCAGGCTCGGGCTCCCTTTTCAGCCAGGTGAACTGTTCACGGGCTTGAAGCGAATTCGCTCTGTGGTCACGGGGACGGGACTGCGCCCCACGGCCCTGCGGGGATCCCAAAGGGTCGCCAGCACGGGGACCTCAGGCCAGCCCAGGCCCGGTATCCCCGAGGCGCAGCAGCAGGTGCTGGGCTCCGCCTGTGCCGGAGCGCGGGCGGAAGGCATGGGGTGCGCGCCTGACCGGACCCGGTGCCGCCGCGGATGGGGTGGGGGGTTGGCTCTCGTCCCAGGCACCCGAGATCGGCGACCCGCGCTCCAGCCGGCCCAGTGCCCAGAGCCCAGCGCCAAGCGCCTGACACCCAGCACCCGGAGCCCAGCACCCAGCACCTAGCACCTTGTTCCCAATACCTAGTATCCAGCGCCGCGAGCCCACTGCTAGCTGCAGGGCACTGACGCGGCGGGCGGGCAGCTCCCTTGTGCGGGGGCTGAGACCCCAGCGCTCGCCTCTGCCGGGCCTCCTCCAAGAGGTCCGCTGGGCGGGGTCAGCGGGGCGGGCGAGGGGCGGGCCGTGGGGCGGCTCAGGGCGCGTCCCGGGCCCTCCAACCGCGGGCGGGCGGGCGGAGGGCGAGGCAGCAGCGCGCGGCTCTCCACCCGCGCCTGAACCTAGATTCCCGCAGGGCGCTCGACCAGAGGCTGCGCGTCCAGCTCCGCGGAGTGGCTTTCTCCCGAGGAGGGGTCTTCGCTCCACCCACTCCACCAGCCCTGAGCCGACAGCCCGGAGCAACCCGGGTCTCTGATTGCAGGGTCTGCGCTCCCGCGGCGGGGGCCCTGTCCTGCAGCCCCGGCAGGTGGAGCGTGACCAAAGCTCGCGGACTCGCGTGTGAACAGCTGCGCTGCACTGGTCGGGGGACGCGCCAGGCTCTTTCCCCAGAGGTGGGTGTGATCAGCGACTAGGCTAAAGTGCACTGATCTACAAGACTGAAAACGTAAGTGAGTATTTATAACTTCCCGGTGTGGTAACCACAATCTCGTTTGCAGATTAATTAAAACGATACTCAGAAAGTTAGATGATTTAAATTAAGTGACATACAAACTAGTTTTGAGCTCAAGTCTTTCTGCCCTGAAAGTTAGGCACTCTAAATTACACTGTTAGTGAAGCTTGTGATTTTTTCAAAGTGATGGCAGAGGCGTATTTTGCTTTCTAAGAACATAGTTACTCATGTGATTTGCAAATATTAATGAAAGACATAGAGGTTTTTTTACCATTTAGTATAGCTTAAAAGCTTACTTGGTCAGTTTCTAAGACCTAATATTATTACAGCATATATGGTATATATCATTAATGTTACCTAAGGCAAATTATCCTAAACCCTATTTATTTTAGGGATCCTATTATCAATAATCTGGTGAAATGTTTGAATTTAGGTTTCACACTACCAAGATTGGATTTTTATGACTCGGCAACTAAATTTCTTGTGTTCACAAAACTGCTTTTGTAGAACCTGCGTTTATTTGAGAAACGTGATAAATCAGAACTCACCACTCGTCTAAACACTACACCTGGCATCTTCAGAACCTCTGGAGCCCGCGGCCTGAGGGTTTTTCTACGCCAGACCTAGAGTGCTGCCCTCAAGGGCGGCTTAAGAAGGTGCTTTTAGGGCCAGGGAGGTGGCTCAGTGAACTAAGCGCTTCCCTGGCAAGCTTAAGGGCCTGAGTTCAATCCCTGGTCCCACCAAAAAAAAAAGAAGCTTTTAAATAAACCAATAATAACATCATTTCTTCTCCAAAGAGAAGATTTGTGGGGTGTTCTGTCAGCTTAGAGTGGGCTGATACTTCTGTGGCCTCTGGTTTCCACAAGGACAGCAAAGCTAGGATGCCCTGGTCGGAGAGCAGAATTTCACAGGATTGTGTGAAACTAGGCCAAGGTGCAACTCTGCTGGCACAAAGTTTACCCGGATTGTGCCAGATTGTGTCAAATGAAGATGAGGAGAAAGCTCAGCTGCTACTTCCAACGGAGTAGCTGAATTAGAGGGCTGTGGGACCAACTTAAGAACACAAAAAATATGTGCAGGTCAGCGGGAAAAGCAAGCCGGGAAATTGCACATCTCCAGCAGACAGGAGAGGGAGGGAAGTCAGGTTGCTGCAGTCAAAGGCAGGGTGCTTGTCACTGTTTTAGTGCCCTTACGACAGCATGGGTGCTGGGTGAGCTGAGATGGGGTCGCCTGACTATAAAGTGAGAAATTAAAACACTGGGGACTAAGATATCAGGGTGGAGGTTGGAGCCTCTAACAGTGATGCCGTGAGTACAGAGGCCTCGGGGTGGGGCAAGAAGGCCCACCCTCCAGGAAGGAAGCACTTACCCAGCTCCAGGCCTGGGGGGTCCCCAAACGTGCACTCCTGAGAAACACTGGGGTCCTAGTGCCGCCCCTCCGCAGTGCTAGCCTGAGACAGTGAGTCATCCAGGCTGCATGAACTCCTTGGAGAGCTGTTCTCCACAGAAAGTTATTTTTCTCCCCTAAATCCAGAGGTCAAAGAGGAATTCGCCAACAGGAAGAGGAATTGTGCATAGTGAGATTTTCAGTTTTGAATGAGAATTGCACACAGGAATAGAGGGCAAGCCTGGTTCTGAGCCATCAGACAAGCCTTTGCTTCTGAGAAGGTCTGGTGCTCACCAAGAGACCAGTGACTTCATCTTGCATTGGTGTCTGAAGATTGTTCTCAGAAGCCCATGGAAGAGCAGGGAATCAACAGCCTGGATGAAGCAAGACCTGAGCAAGCCCTCCAGAGATTGAACCAGGAGACACGGAGTGCAGTACCTGTCATCAAAGGGGAGAGCAGATTTGTAGGGAGAAGGGATACAGCCAAGCTGACAGAGCCACAAGCAGAACTTGAAAATAGTCGCCCACAGCCTGGTGCTGGCTGTCTCTTAGAGAAGGGTAGCAGCCACAAAACTGCTGCCCCAAGTCAGCAGCATTGTAGCGTCTCACGCCTCTGGAACTAGAAGTCTGAAATCCTGGTGCTGACAGGACTGCTTTCCTTGGAAGTCTTTAGGGGAGAATTTGTTGTTGCCTCTTCTGGATTTTTGGCGCAATGGGCAATTACTCCTTCAGGTTTGTTGGCTGGAAGTGGTGTAACTCCCACCCCTTTCACTTCCATGTCTTTCATCTGTCTCTTTTGTACTGTCTGTGTTTTCTTGTCATAAGATGCATGTCCAGACAACTAACGCGTGATGACCTCATCAGGAGAGCACTACCTTAATCACATATCCAGAAACCCTTTTATAAAACCCGATCACATTCACAAGTGTTTTGGCTCCTGTCTAGATGGCCTCCTGTCGCGCGCAACCTCGCCGGCAAGGAAGAGGCAACACCCAGCTCTTCTTTCAGCGGTTTATTCAGGACCCTTTAAACAGTCTTGCTTCTTCTC
>NDGN011519347.1:601-11289 GCA_002564285.1 Tympanoctomys barrerae | reverse complement strand
ACCTTTTCATACTTGATGCCAGTTCAAAGATTGTAGGTACTTGAATTCAGCAAAATAACCCAACATAGTCCAATAATCCATAATAGTAATAAGTCATCAGTACAGCTAGAAATTGTCCAAAGTTGTTGATTCGAGCCTTTTACAGCTCAGCATATTAATATGGCTTTACTGTTTATAACTCGTGGTTATACTTTCTGCTGGATGGTTAAGACCAAGTTAAAGCAAGACCAATATAACTAAAACTATAACTTTTGCTATCTGATAAGGTCAGTCAAATCCCCTCGGGATTTACCCTGGAGCCTTGTATACAGCACCTTGTGGATTTTTTTTTCATGCTGGCCTTCTGGATGAGTCACGGCCATTGCTTGACCAATCAGAGCAAATCAATTTGAAGAATGATAATTTAGAGCTTAGCTGGCAAAGTGCCAAATAGTAAGTGTTTTCCATTTTACAGGTCCTGTGGCTTTTTCCTTGTGACTACTCAAATCTTCCTTTAGCAACAGGAAAGCAGCTGTAGATGACTTGTAGATAAATGGGTGTAGTGTGTTTTAATAAAACTTTATTTACAAACATAATGGGGTGGTTTAATCTCAGAGTCCTAGTAAAAAGAAAAAGGTTTGCATATTCTCACGTCTGTACTGGAATCAAGGTAGACCAAAGGAACGGGTAGACAATATCACATTAGCTATTTGGTATCAACTTATGACACTAACATGCTACTTACCACTGTTATAGGAAATCCCTTTTTGGCCAGCTAAATAGCTCAGCGGATTAAAAAGCCTGCTTAGGTAGATGCAGCAGCCAGGGTTTGATCCCCAGCATTCCATGCCCACCCCGCCCCCGGGGCGTGCATTGATTGAGACTGGGTGTGGTGGTGCGCACCTGTAATTGCAGTGCTTGGGAGGGTGAACACAGGTGGATCACCATGAGTCCACTCTACAGAGTGAGACCCTGTGTACCCGGTAGACCCTGTACTAAAATACAAAAAAGAAAAAAAGAAATCCTTTTTTATCCTAGTTAATAAATTTTTATTGAGGATTTTTTTTTTCAATATTCCTTATGAAAAGGCCCATTTAGGACTTTTCTGACACTGTTTGGTATTAGAACACAATTTTCTCATCATAAAACCTGAACTTTTGCTTTACTCAGAGGAACCAAATATTTATCACACACAGCTCTTCGTCATTGCGATGGTTTTCCTGTGGCTTTGTGACTAATCTTAATATTCATGACTCTATGATCGTCATGCATTGCTGCTGTACCTGCACATCCTCTGCCCTGTGTCTCTTCCTCTGATGTCCCCTCAAAGATGCATTCCTAGTGCATTGATCTTCATTTTTAAAATTCATTTTGAATTCTTATTTTTTAAAAAAGGAATAAATTCCAAATGAGCACACATTATACCAAAAAAAAAAAAAGTCCTAAAGCAAGTAAAGAGAGAAAAGCAAATTTTTAAAAGTGAGTTCAATTTCTGCTTCCCTGGACAAGCTGGACCGTTTACAAGATCAAAGAGAGTAGAAATCATTTTGAGGAAGAGCCAGGTGAGGAAAGTCCCTGTCAGATACTGAAATTTCAAATAATGACAATGCATACTGTTGGCTCTGAAATGGACAAATCATCAAGAGAAGGGACAAAGAGCTAGAAACAAAAGCACGGAATGTCGGGGTGCTGAGTTAGCTAGGCGCTCATCACTGATCCAGGGATCAGCCCAGCACCCATGATCCAATCACCTTCCAAACACAAGAGCTGCCAAGGAACCCCAACCTAGGCTATTACACCTGATTAAGACACAGGCAGTCACTGACCCCCCAAGTGGAAAGAAAAGAATTCAGCTTCTAGCCTTATACAAAGTATAAAATTAATTCCACATTCAGTGAAAACTAAATATGGAAAAATGAAAATTTTAAGTGTATAAATATATGTCTTTATGGTATAAGAGCAAGGGAAGATTCCTTAAAATATTATAAAACCACAAATCATAAAGATCAATATTCATGCTCACTCTGTCAACATCAAAAATACGATAAAACTCGGGAGGCGAAGGCAAGACAATCACCATGAGTTCAAGGCCAGCCTAGGCTACATAATGAGTTCAAGGCCAGCCTGAATTATAGCGAGACTATATCTCAAAAAACCCAAACATTAACCAAGTCGGGTGTGGTGATGGAGGCCCATAGCTCCAGCTACTCTGGAACTTGAGCAAGACGATTGTGGGAAAGGAGGATCACAAGTTCAAGGCCATCCTGGGGAAAGTAGTGAGATCCTGTCTCAGATAAAATTTTAAGAAGGGATTAAGGATGGAATTTAATGGTGGTGATACCGCCCACTAAGCATGAGTTCCATGTTTAATCCCTAGTGCCATAAAAACAAACAAGTAACAATAGCAACACCCAGGAGAATAGTTATTTCTGGAAGGGAAACAAAGGAATAGAGAAAATCAATGAGTTGCCAAAGGTTGAGCTATATCTATAATATTTTTATTTCTTAAGAAAATTCTAAAGACATAATAAGTGATAACATCATTTGAAGTTGAGTAAGGACACATCTGTCCCTTGTATATTTTCATACCTTGTGATATTTGAAATACTTTATGATTTTCACAAATACCTTAAAAATTATAACAGCTCAGAAAAAAAATAAACAAGAACCTGGTATATACAGGGCTTTTTTGCTGTTGTCACTACCTCTTCATATGTATCCCATGTACCTTAAATGTCAGCAGAGGCCTCTGAATTCCCTGAAATCTAAGAAGCTTATCTCAAACTCCAGTCCTATCACTTGTAGAAATCCTCAGCAAAAGGGTATAAGCATGCATCCATACCTTGTTCACTTTTTTATATTCACTTTTAAAAATATAACTTTTTATTGAGCCTAAAATTTTCTCCTTACTTTGGTGTCACAGTTTTTCTCCAGTCTCTACCTCTCAGCAACTACTACTCTTTTTTTGTTCCTAGAGATTTTCTTTTCAAGAAACTTCTACAAACAAAAGTATTAGGCACATAGTTTTCTTCTTTTAGTTTGCATCATACTTTAAAGATCCAGTTGCATTACTCTGCATATCAGTATTTCACTCTTTCCAATTGTGCAGCTAGATAGCAACATAAAGTGCAGGCCCGTGCTCATGAATGTGAATGGATTGCCCAACACCAAAGAAAAAATCTTTCAATCTGAAAATGCAAAGGGACTCACAGTGAAGGAAAGAGATGAAAAGATGCACACAGCAGCTCAAGAGATGGAAACGCGGGGACAACCCGCTTGGGCCCCCTCCTATCCCTCTTTCAGTCAGGAGCTTCCTTTCCCTCAATAAATATATTCTGCTCATAAAAAGAAAAAGAAAAGAGAAAGAGATGGAAACAAAAATTCTCAAAGAAGTATAAAGATTCCCTTTTCCTTCTGATCCAATAAGAAAATGCTGTAAGAAAGGAACAATTAGCAAGACGTCACTGCTGAAATCATATACATAAATATAATTTGTATATATTTGCTTTATACATATATATCAGATAAAGTGAAAATTTTCCAATAAATATAAAATAAAGAAAAAGTTAGAGGGAAAATACTTAAAGGATTAATAAAGAAGGCTAATATTTGATTAATATGAACACCATACCAAAAGGATGGAATGGGGGCTCGTGGGTTAGATCAGTTCTTTAAGCGCCTGCTCGGGCAATCCCAGACAGGCTCAGGGGACTGCGGTTCGATCTCCAGATCCTCCCTTAAGACAGTCTGAGCCAGAAAAAAAAAAAAAAAAAAAAAAAAAAAAAATCCTTCCCAAAAGGATGGAAGTTTCAAACCCAGTACTCAGTATGTTAGCAACTTAATGAGTAAGACATAGTCTTAAAAATTAGAAATGGGTTAGGTTCAGGACTCTGGAGGCTTTTTTGGCAGAACTGGGGATTGGACTCAGGCCCTTGCACTTGCCAGACAAGCACTTATTCTACTGAGCTATCTCTCCGGCCCTAGAAATGGGTTAGGAATGTAGCTCAAAAGAAAGGCACTGAGTTCAATCCGCATTAATTATCAAATAAATAAACTCAGAAGGAAAAAGCTCAAAGATTACCATAAGAAAATTACAAATGAATAGCACCCAAAATGTCTACAGTGGAAGGATCCATTGAGTGGCCAAGACAACAAATAATGCACACACACGCTGGGGAATTTCAGGACGCTGGGGCTGAAGAGAATACCTGAGAAGCGCTTAGCAGAAAAGCAAAGGCTCCAGAAGCAACGTGACCCCAGACTTCTCTGTGGCCACACCGTCTGAGCCTCAGAGGTAACAGGAAGTTACAGACCAAGCGTCCTGACATGGAGGGAGCCGCGAGCCAGAGGTCGGAAGGAACAGACGCAAGGCGGCAGAAAAGTAGCCCACAGCTCTTCTTTCCAATAATCCCATTAAAAAATGTGCTCCAGCAAAGAAATACAAGAAAACAAGGAGGATTAATCCCCTCAAAAAAGAAACCAAAGAGTTCATCCAGAAAAGGCAAAACCACGTTCTTCAGAGGAAGCCACAAAACCGCTGTCTCAGTTGAGGAAGGACTGAGAACTCCGGAAGAGAGGAAGCTGGGCAAAAGGAAATTTTGGTAGAACAGCTAAAATGATGACCTTCTGAAAATAATTAAACTGTTATAGCTAGCAAGCGAAGAGGATAGGCTCAATTAGAAACTCTTTAAAAAATAAANAGCAACGCTGGTGTGCTGCTTGGCTTCTCACAGATGAAGATGATAGAGTCACTCATTAACTTGACACAAACGTTGCCCATCACCAAGAAATCGATAAACAGCATGCAAGGTAGATAAATCAAGACGACATGGAGCTGTAGGAGGATGCTATGGAGACGGAGCAGGCAGGAGAGAGCAGTGTTTGCCCTTGGAAAGCGCAAGTCCCGTTCCTGTCAAAAAAGAAAGTACAAGTTCAGTATAGAAAGGACGGGGCCAGCAACCTCTGCATTCTACCACGAACTTTTCGGTATTGCTTGATTTTTAACTATAAACGTATTGCTCTGATAAAAACCAAAAACTTAAAAATAGTCAGAATGTATTTTTGATCTCCAAGCTATACAAAGAGTCGGGCAGGAGTGAGGGAGGGCATGATGCTTTAATGTTCAATAATGTTTACCGTAATAATAAATACTGATGGAGTGCTTCGGTTTGCTAGGCCCTATTCTAAGAATTCTCTGAAGTACTCATGAAAAGGATCTAATTTTCTTATTTATTTATTTATTTATTTGCCGGCCCTGGGGATCAAAGTCAGGACCTTGTGCTTGCTGAGCAGGCGTTTACGCCCCTGAAATTTTCTTTCTTATATACTTCCACTCTCATCTAGTCTTCACCATTTTATATTTGAACTGTTAAAAGCACCTATTAGTTGACCTGCAAGCTCTGCCTTTTCTAATCTATTTTCCATGGAGCTGCCAGATTACCTTTTCTTAACATGCCTTGATTTTAAAACACCTCTGTTCACAATTTACCCCTGAATCCACTTTGGAGAATGAAAAATCTCCTCAGTGAGCCACCCAGACTTCTGCTGGGCCTCTCTTCCTGCTCCTTGCCCTGCATGGATCCCAAGTGTTTCCTGCGGACGGTGCTCATGGAAACCTGGGGACCAGCCACCTCCCCCGACAGACTGTGACCTTCATGCTCTCTGCGGCAGCTTGTATTTAGGATGTTCCCTCTGCTAGACACACTCACCAAACTCCTAGCCCAGTTGGCAGAGCGAAGGTAACATGCCAGGAGCCACATGGCATGTCGTGTCATCCTCACCCAAGGAGACAGACAGAGCACGGGGTAGTCTCGTTGTTGACACTCGACACCTCCTCAACTCTCTGCCCCACTCAGTGTCCCTGACTGCCACACAGACCTCCCTAGAATGTCCTTTTCTGTTCCTTCTCTACCAAATGCTTTGTCCCAAGCAGTAGCTGCATCTGTCCATGGCCCCAGGCCCCAAGCCGTGGCCTCCTGCTGTGCTTCACTTCTCTCTGGGGTCTGCCTTCTCCCTTGTTCTTTCAGTCCTAGGGCAACCACTCTGGGGATCCTCTCTGGCTCTAAGCTTTCTCTGACCTTATCCTCATTTCTCTGCCCAGATTCATTACTAAACTTAGGAACCAGTGAAATACAAAGCAACAGTCAAAGTGCACTATGAAGGAAAGAGAGCTAGATGAAGCATCTGGAGTGAATTCTGCAGCCCACCAGGACTCTGGCTTATACTACACTCATCTGTCTCGCTGCCTTCTATCAAAGAGTACATCTGCTTTGACCACAGACTGGATTTTCTAGGTCAAGTGGCTGTACCTGATTGAACTTTGCTGTCTAGATTCTCAGTGTGTGACAGATACCCAATAACTGACTGAGGAGTAAGTTCAAGCTAATGTGCCTGTTCAATGCACTCCACCAAGTTCTGGCCATGAGCAATCCCTGATGGGGAACTTCACACACACTTTCTATCCTAGTTGTCATTCCGATTAGGATTATTGAGGGAACACAATCCCAACAGTAGTGCCCAAAGGGGAACCCAGAAGATTCTGAGGAAGATAGCATTTGGAACCAAAGATGTGTGAACCCAGAAGCCTTGCAAGATTAGCATCATGGCTGGAGCTAGTTTTCAAAGGAATCAGACTTGGCCAGACCCAAAGAGAACTTTGCCAAGCAGTTTTCCCCTTAATTTTTAAACCCATGTGTATTTTAAGGAAAATTCAATCCATATGTTTCTGATTCATTTACACTTAACTCATCAAAATGTTGTTTTGTAAGAGTTATTTGATGTCGCAGTCTTTTGAGCTTTTGTAAAGAAATGCTTTCGTCCCCTTAGAAATAGAAATCTTTAGAAAAGACACACACACACACACACACACACACACACTCTGTAAAAGGTTCCAAGTCATCTCAGACCCCAGGATGCACAAGGATCCGGTGATTCTTTGCTGTACCTGCTGCAGCCTCTATCTCTACAGAACTGCCAGGGTTTTCTTTTGTCAGACAGACATACAGATGTACAAGGGGAGAAATCTAATCAGAAAAAAAATCCTGCAAGATCAGGGTAATTAAACCCTCCAATATGGGAGAGATGGCATGTAAAGTTTGGTGGAGAGATGAAAGGAGACTATGAATTAAACAGCAGAAACAGAGACAGTAATGGGTCAGCGTTCTGTACATATAAGCTCAAAGATGAGCCAGGGAAGGAGGACACACACGGATGTCACAGAGCACATGTATGACAGTTTTCAGAATCTTTTCCAGAAAACCAAATGCCTTGTCCATTCAAGAAGCAATTACTTGAACATGGCACTAATTACTGAGTGGTGCCTGTTTACTTGAGCAATGGCAGTCCCCGCTACAACACAGCCAGCCAGTCTGCTTTAATTCCACAGCCAAAATCAGTGCTACTAGAACTTCCTGTAACAAGCCCTTCAGTTTTCTTTTCTCATCTCCATTGCTCAACTTAGACATACGCAATTGTCAAAATGCCACCCTACGAGGTGTCTGAGCTATGCCAGTTGATAAATGTGATGATTAGAATTGAGATGAGCCCTTGTGCTGTAGACTACCATCTCCCAGCAAGCCACGATGCGTGGGGGCGGCCACAAAGCCAAGGGAAATCGAAATCCCAAGATCTTTTCTACCCAAATGGCCAACCTGAAATGCCAAAAATTAATAAAACTGAAGAAAGCATAGAGCATGCTGTGAGGAGGAGGAGAGAGGCCATTGCCGCTGAGCACTATGTGCGTGACAATCGCTGCAGGCTGCAAATGTCAGTGAGCCTGGGCGTAACTTCTGAGTTACTGTTCTCACAGCAAAGTGAATTCAATGGGGGCAAATAAGAGACTCTTAAAAGAAAAAGATAGCAAAATTCTGGCAACTCAGTGACTTACGTTTCCAAGTGAAAGTGAATGTAGACACATAGAAGGAAATTTTTATTTAAGTTTCCTTTAATGGGCTTAGAATCCCCCCCTCCCCGGTGGAACCAGGGATTGAACTCAGGCTCTTGCACTTGCCAGGGAAGTGCTTATTCTACTGTGCTATCTCCCCAGCCCCAGAAATTATTAAGGAAAAAAAAAACAATGAGGAGAGAAGCTCAAAAGTAAACATGGGCCCTAATAATGACTTCAACTAGCAAAAATAAAGCAAGGTCAATTCGGGCTTGCAAAAACATGCTTATGAAAACCTAGAGAGTTCTGCAGCTATCCTAGGACTTGAGGGAGAAAGGAAAACTCCTCTGGCAGGGCAAAAATCAGTTATGGGACACAATTATTCGGCCCTGTTATCTGTCCTACCAAAAAAAATGGCACTGTTGGTTCCTCTGTATTCTCCACCTAGAATACAAACTCCTTCAAGTGGGTTCTTGCTGCTGCCTTCGTCAGATCCAGACTAGCTCACTCACTCTCAGCATCTCATTCTTGCTCAGTAGACACCTGTGGGACAGGAAGTTGATCATCCTAATTAAGAGAGTGGGGCTGCATGGCAGTCTCCTCTCTGCCACCTTTGTCCTCAACCAAGTCACCTCCACCCGGCAGTGCAAAGGCCTTACACCTCCTGCCAAAACCAACAGGGCCGTGTTCACATCCCTGTCCTCTTGTTGCAATCTTGGGAGCATCTGTTACCAGCCTTGTCTGCACCTTCTTTCTCGCCAGCCTCATGTGCCGGCAGTGGTAGACATTTGCATCTTGCTGGCCTCGTCTGCCCCTAAGGTTCCTCTGTTCCCATCCATCACTCTCTCCCCAGATTATTTATTTATTTTGCCACCCTGAGGAGTGAACCCAGGACCTTTCTACTGAGCTATCTCTTCACCTCTATTTTGTTTTCCCAGACAAATTCTTGTTCATCTGCTAAAGTCTCCAGGCTGGGCTCAAACTTGTGATCCTCCTGCCTCAGCCTCCCAGAATGCTAAGATGACAGTCTTGTGCCACCACAAAAAGTTTCCCTAAAATTCTTATTGCTTCTCGCCTTGGGTTTTAGGCTAATCTAGAACTGAACCATAGCTCCCCAGCACCCAGAGGGATATTCCTTGTGGTTGTCATTTTAGATTAAGAACATCTCAATGTTTGTTTCTTGTTGATTAGGGACACCAAGGCTGCTCCAGGATCCAGCAGCTGCAAAACTCTCAGGAGAGATGCAGCAGCTACTCCTGGCTGCCATAGGGACACCTCTACCTCCTGACACTGAAGTCACAGCCAGCACCACTGAGGACGAAAGAGGCGGTCTCCCCTGGTCAGGCCACATTCACTTGCTTCTTTTCCTTTCTGAGTAGTGATATCAAAAGGATGCCATGGGGGCGCCTGGACTTCAGCAAGGCACTGGGAATCACAGAATCCTAAAGTCAGCAGATACTTTAGTGAGGGGCTGCACATCGTTGGACGGGAGGACAGAGAAGATGATGGCACCCAGCACCGCTGCCCGCACACCTTTGTTCTACAGTATCTGCATTTTAGGGACTCTATTTTAGTGGTTCACCTACCTAAATGCTGTTCCTTTGTTGGTGATGAAAAATAAAGTATTTAATGTTGACGGCAGCTAAATTGTGTTCAAATGCTACAATCGTACAGTTCTAACAAGAGAGTAACAGTGACAAGAAATTACTTAGTGCTTGCCACAGACCAGGTTCTAACCTACACCTTCGACCTGTACTCGATTTTCATCATTTACCAATTTGGCATTATTATAATCCCCCAGGAAGATAATAACACAGATGGGCAGACTGAGGCCACCCCTGGTGGCTTTGCAGAGGAAGGCCATTCCCAGCACTAAGTGCACCTCACACAGCAGAGCCAGGTCTGCTTTCGTGATCCTTTAAGGTCCCAACTGCAAGAGCAGCCCCACCCTTGACACAGTCAATCCCTGCACAGGAGAGGAAGTGAGCTCTGAGGACCAAGCAGCCGCAACTGGAGGACGCTGGCCTTGAGGGAGGATGCTTGGCTCCTGCTTACATCTCACTGGCCAGAAAAAAATCACGTGAGCAAACAGAACAGGAATAGGAATTACAATCTTACCGTACGGAAAATAGTTAGTAAGCATCAGTACTGCGCCCCCAAATCTCACGCTTTTAACAACAAACTTGGTATCCTTTCAATCTAAGAAATGCAGTATTCCTCAGCCATGTTTTCCCACAGCCGTGACATACGCACGCCACAAGGGACAATTCATGCTGAGTGTCCCTCCTAACATTCTGCTTCTCTGATCTCCGAAGCTTTACATTCTGTTCTATTTGGAATGACAGAATCGCTCTACATCCCAGAGAACCTCCTCGCGATGTGCCCTTTAAAAGCAATATTTCCTAATTGCAGGTCCACGTATAGAAGAATTTTAGAGGTGGGCAAATATAAACCCTAAGACCTTCCGATTTTTGCCTTTATTTTCTAAAAGTTTTACAAACCTCTTTAACAAGCATAACATCTATAGTAGAGCCACAACCCATTAAAATAACGATGCTGCTCGCCTCTTTTATCTCCCAAATTATCTTATTTAGAGATAAATTCCCTTGTGCTCTCAGGTGTGTGGATGGGGCTGTATAGTTTGCAAATGTCGGGCACTTTTCCCTTGGACTCTCCTTTTTGGTCAGGTTTTAATATTGGCATTATTTTTATGGCAGATTTTCAGGTAAAGAGGTGAAAGACCAGTAGGCTGAGAAAGAAGGAAGAAAAGGAAGGAAGGAAGAAAGGAAGGAAGGAAGGAAGGAAGGAAGGAAGGAAGGAAGGAAGG
>NDGN011519339.1:5000-20173 GCA_002564285.1 Tympanoctomys barrerae | reverse complement strand
ACACACACACACACACACACACACACACACACACAAATAAATTAATTAATTAATTTTAAAAAATCATTTTTTTTTTTTTTTAAAAGAATTCAAATTTCAGAAAGGAGCCTTAGTTTAGAGCCAGCCTGGCTTTTTAAAGTTTTACTGTGATGCTTATGTCATGTGTGTGTGTGTGTGTGTGTATCTGTTGTCTGTAAAATAATGTAACTTAAATCCTAGAGCTGTTCTAAGGTTAAATGAATTCTTATAAAACCACCTGGAGCCAAGCCTCTCACTCAGCCACCAGCCAGAAGCCAGGAGCTGGAAGCACCCGCTTTCCACCAGCCGGACTTAGCCAAGGCTCCCACACTCTGCACACCTGAGACGCTGCAGAAGAGACCGAGGGTGACGGGGACGCGGGGGGTGTGAGCAGGCTGCACGGGAGGTTCAGCGTCACGTAGTGTTCATGACTGCAGACGATCCGCAGGAAATCCAAGCGCAAGGACACCAGGGCACTTGGGCTTGGCAGTGAATAAAGCTTTGAAGACACCTAGAAAGCAGCACATGAACAAAAGAACACCAACTGAATATATTATTTCTTTTAAGTGATACTAGAATGACAGATTAAAGAATTAAAAAACAGCATTCAATGAGCTATTTGGGACTTTGTAATTTCAATATACTAGTAGCTTTCACCAGAATTACTACAACAAGGAAAACCAGGGACTACAAGATCAATGGTATATAGCATTTCACTACTTAAAAGCCACATTTTTCTCTTTCCCATGTAAGATTAATATTTCCACCTGTCAAAGTATTTTATGAGGAAAAATAAATCACCAAAATAACATCACTTCCTAAAAGAAATTACTGGGCGGGGGAGATAGCCTGGCAGTCTAAGCGCCCGCTGGCAGGTGTCAGGACCTGGGTTTGTTTGATCTCGGGTCCTGCATGCCACGCCGGCCACACCCCCTGGGCTCACTGAGCTGGTGTCCCAGTATGGGTATGGTGGTGCATGCCTGTAATCCCAGTGCTGGGGAGGCTGAAAACAGGAGGATCACTATAAATGTGTAGTAAGACACTGTACCACACACATTGAAAAAAAAAGATTATAAAAGAAAACTTTAATGAAGGCATTCAATAAAACTTGCCTTTACAATTTTAAATACTAGGCTGGCCAGATAGCTCAGAGGATTAAAGTGCCTGCTTAAGCAGCCGCAGGGGCAGGGGATTCAGCCTCTGCCCCGGGTGTGTGCTGAGACGCAAGTGAGACTGGGTGTGGTGGTGTGGGCCTGTAATCCCAGCGCTTGGGAGGCTGGAAATAGGAGGGTCACTACAAATCCAATCTGTGTAGTGAGACCCTATACTAAATATATAAAAAATTAAAATTTAAATTTAAAAAATCCAAAATTTTAAATATTACACTGCCACACAGACCTGCTGACTGGTATTCAGCAAAAGCTAATCTGCTGGCGCACAGGAAAGTGCATCAGAAGCACCATGTCTCACATCCCCTCAGCAGCCACTAGGCTATAATCTGAGTAATCCCAGAGTGAGGCTGGGCATGCTTGTGCACACATGTGATCCCAGCTGAGGCAGGAGCATGATAAATCCCAGCCCAGCGTGGGCCACCTAACGAGACCTGGTCTCAAAATAAAAAAGGGCTGGAGCTGGCTCTCAGAGCAAGACCACTACCACCAAAGCCAAACAAGTAATTCTGGCGTGAGGACCAGGGCTATATATACTTTTAAAGCTCCCTTATTTTTATTTTTAATGTGTTTAGTACAGAGCCTATAGGTCTCACTACACAGATTGGATTTACACTGATTTTCCTGTTTCCAGCCTCCCAAGCGCTGGGATTACAGGAATGCACCACCACACCCAGTCTCAATTGCTGTCTCAGTGTGCCCCAGGGGCGGGACTGGCACAGCTTGCCGGGATCAAACACCAGTCCTGCATCTGCCTAAGCAGGCGCTTTCATTTGCCGAGCTATCATGACCGTCCCTTAAAGATCCTTTAAAAGGTCATTCTACAATAGTTATCTATTCACTACCCATGTGGCTCATCAGAACCAGTAACTAAAGCTTTCTAAAATAAAATCAGCTGTTTATGCAAAAGGTCTGGGAAGTTTCTAGGTTAGTACAGGCAAGATACTCAATGACCTCTGGACGTCAGTAAAATCCTGTCCATGACTCCAGACTCCCCAGTGTCAAGGGCTGCACTAGGAGGCAAGCACAGCAAGATGCAGCTCCTCTCATCATCACCAAAGACAGGCAGCTTGTGGAGCAATGCAGTCAGCAGAAACGCAGCGCCTGGGCCGCATCTGGAAGCGCTGCACAACACTGCGGCTCTGGGGCCCACTCCATGGAGCGCGCTATGGCGGCCGCTACAGGTGGGCAAAAGCTGGCTACTGATGACCGCTTGTCGCAGTCCTCATGTCCCAGGGAAACAAATGCAGCATCTTCTGCCTCAGGAAAAGCAACACAGCACTGTGTTTCTTGTGACATCAGCACGCTATGTGCCCGTGGAGCTCCAGCTCTGACAAAAGCAGGCGCAGTTTAGGTTACTTAATGGCATACCAATTATGTGTTACCTGTTTATAACAGGACTTTATAAGGCTAAAGACAAATCCTCTGTCCATGACAGACAACAGATCATTGAGAAAGAATGCAAGGCTTGTATTGAGTCTCTCAACCATTTCCGTGTCCTAGAAGACAGAATATAAAGCAAAATCAAACAAAAGTGATAGTTTAATTTCAGCTTAAAAAGAAATAAATGAAAAAAGTTATTATTACCTTTTGAAAACGTGAAACTATATCACTAGCAATTGTGCTGACAAGAGCAAGAATGTCATCCATAAAGCGTTCTGGAAAACGACTTTTCCTCGGCGCATCAAGTTTATCATTAAAGTATAAATGGTGCACCATGCTCTTTACCTGAAAAAAGATGTGAATCTTCAGTTTAACGTCTCATGTTTTTAATTAGCAATTTTAAGTCTCTAAGCACTTAGGGGCTTTTGTTGGGCATGGTAGTGCATTATTATTATTTTTTTTTTTTTTGGCAATACTGGAGATTGAGCTCAGGACCTTGCACTTGCCAGGCAGGCGCTTATGCCACTAAGCTATCTCTCCAGCCCACTTAGGTGCTTTTCAAGTAGTTTTGGTTTTTTTGCTGTATTTAGGACAGGGTCTACAGGGTCTCACTACATAGATTGGACTCACAGTGATCCTTCTGTTTTCAGCCTCCCAAGTGCTGGGATTACAGGCGCATGCCATCACACCCAATCTCAATTGCCATCTCAGCACACCCTGGGGGCCGGGCTGGCACGGCAGGCCAGGGATTAAAGCCTGACCATTTCAGTCCTCTGAGCTAGCAGGCTGCCCCTTACTTTTCAAGTAGTTTGAAGAAGTTCCCTAAAATATGTAGTATGTGTCAAGGAAACATCAAACACAACTCAACCACTACATCCCCTTCATAAAACTGCACAGGCAACAAATTCAGCATATATCAACAGAAGAAAAAGGGGCGCATAGACAACATTTCCAAGTGCCCTAAGACGCCTTCACTTTGTGCGTGCACCACTGCAAACTCCAGAAGCTTAGAAACTGTCGTCACCGCAGTGCCTCGAGCCGCAACTGCAGGGGTCAGATAATAGGAACACGGCAGACACTGAACAACTCAGAACGCAGAATCACATAATAACAGTTAAGAGTTCACAGAGACTGGAGCCTATGGAGTACTTCTAGATAATTACAACACTGGTAGTCACAAAGAATTTTAAAACTGAAGCTAAAGTTCGACACTTAGTGTAAGGCTCATTGAAGCCTTTAGGGATCTTCTGATTCATAATAGTATTTAAGAAAGCTTATTCTGGATTGGTGGCACATGCCTATTGACCCAGAACTCAAGAGACTGAGGCAGGAGGATCACCAGGAGTTCAAGGCCAGCCTTGACCCTGTCTCAAAAAAAAAAAAAAAAAAAGGAGAAAAGGGGGTGGGAGTGGGAGGCAACTGGGGAGATAGCTCAGAGGCTTAAGCTCCTGGCTGGCAAATGCAAGGTTCTGAGTTCATTACCCAACACATATACAAATACACAAAGCAGCAAGCAATCCGAATATACAGTGAATATACATGTAAGATTTTTAAATTTATTTTTGCCTTTTTGAGACAGGGTCTTGCTATGCAGTTCAGACTGGCCCTGAACTCACTTTGTAGCCCAGGCTGGTCTCAAACTCACAACAATCCTCCTGTCTCCGTTTCCCAAGTGCCGAGATTACAGGCATGTACCACGCCCGGCAAACTTATAAGATTTTTAAAAAAGTAATGATTACAATTTTTATCTCACTAAAAAAGCATATAAATTACATGTCGGTGCTTATATTCTTGGGGGAAAATGGTTTTCTGTTGCTCATATATGGTCCGTGTGTTTCTCTTGTACAGTATCAAGTCTCCAGAAGACATGTGTCCTGGTCCTCAACACAGCTAAGTGTTTCGGGCTGTGTTTGGACGTCTCCCAAAGCCTCCCGCAGTCCTGGAGCACGCTTTTCAGAGGTGGCAGGATCTACAGTCTGGGACTGACTGTCTCGTGCTGGGATTACGGGGCGACTGCTGTACGCACCCCACACACAACATAAAGCACACAGAGTCTTCTCTTTCCCTCCTTCCTGTTTCTGCTGTCTTCTGCCACCATGAACTGATACCCTCTGCCATGTGCCACTCTGCTTGGAGCCAGCCGAGTAGGGACTAAAACCTACACAAACTGTGAGCTAAATAAACCTTTCCCTCTTTAATTTTGGGTGTCAGGTATTTTGTCTCAGCAACAAGAAAAGTTAACAAGACAGTAACTGATGTTGAGAAGGAATGTATGTGTGTTCTGGAAGCTTTTAAAATCTCTTTCCTTTTTCCCTCAACTCCCCCGTCCACACACACACAGAGTACTGGGGACTGAGCCCAAGGCTTCTCACTTGACACTGAGCTATACTCATTTTATTTCATTACCAGAAATCAAACTCAGAACCTTGAGCTTGCCAGGCAGGTGCTGTGTCACTGAGCTATATCCCCAGCCCTTCATTTTTATTTTGAGATGGGCGCTAACAAGGTTGCCTGGATGGGCTTACAAGAAGCTACGATAACAGGAATGAGAACCCGTGTCTGGCTACTTCTTTTTTGGGAAAAAGTTTCAGCAATTTGACCTTTCTAGAGCTAAGAAAGAAATGCAGAGAAAGGTCCCTAGCGTCAGAATGCCTGAGTTGGTACTACAGTTATGTTGCCCACAAGCTACACATCCTTTCGCAAGTATTAACCTCTCTGTACTGTAGTCAGCTGCTAGCATCCTGTGCTCACTTAATAAATATTTGTTATGTGATATGTTTATGCATATATGTACCTATGTCTTATATAATATAAATACATTTAAAATATTACTTCATTTGTTTTTAATGTTATTGAATTAAGCAAGATCTATGCCAGTTTCACCTTAATTATGCTGTCTGTCCACAATCCTTGTTTAGAAACGTACATATAATTTTGTCATGAAAACACATGTAAGACTATGGGGTGTAGGGGCTGAGGAGATGCTCTGCTGTCTAAATGCCTGCCAGGCAAGCACAAAGACCCTAGTCTGTTCCCCAGTACCGCATGCTGTGCTGGCCCCAAAATCCCAAGCATACTGTGATGGCCCCGAAACCAGGCATGGTGGCCCATACCTATAATAACAGTGCTGGGGAGGCTGAGACAGGAGGTTCACTACGAGTCTGAACTGCATAGTGAGACCCTGTAACAAATAAATAAATATTTTTTTTAAAAAGACAACCACAGGTGTGCAACAGATTTTTCTAACAGAAAATAGGCTTACACCAAGTTGTTCAATGACAGTACTACTAAAGAATGTGTTTGGTTTGCTCACCATTAATTCAAAAAAGAACCAGGCCTGCTGCAAAGCTGACTCGCGAACGCTGCCGCTGCAAACCACCCATTGTAGAGCCAGCTCCTCATGGAACAGCTAGGGAGTAAGGCAGAGTCAGTATCAAAGGCAGACCCGCTGCTGTCCAAAGCCAGATATACACAAACGCAAGCCACGGCGTAATGAGATAAGCAAAACAAGGCCTCGAGCCGCTGACAACGTGGGGTGACACCCATTAACGAAACGACCATTTACGCATGGAAGACAGTGTGTGTGGCACAACTGGGGACACCACATAGGATCTTGGATCAGTAAAATGTAGCTTTAAAAGGACAGGGAGAAAACAGCCCCCTAAATTGTACCTGCAAACAGAAACCTGATGAAAACTCACAGTTAACAGTGAGATCTTGTGTGTGCCTTAAATACATACTATAACATGCACTCACTCATGAACTTTGCTGGTACAATTTAGGAAATACGTTTAAAGTTTTAAATTTTGCTATCACTCATTTTCAAATATTTAAAATTTTTAATTTTAACAGTAGCAGAAAATTCCTGCTTTATAATGGATATGGATACCTCGTATTTGCGAAGTAGTGTATATTAGCATGAAAAAGGCCTAACAAAAGTGTACCTAGAGAAGCAAATCAACATATCTTACTAAGAGTAATAATTTTTCTAACTCACCTTCCTTTCCCTAGAGATTTAAAACACAAAACAGAAGCAGTTACAGAAACAGAATTAAGAGGTGGTACTTTTTGGAACAAAAATTTGATGATCAAATTTCAATTCACAGGGGGGCCGGGGAGAAGGCTCAGTAGAATAAGTACTTCCCTGGCAAGCCACAAGGGTCTGAATTCAATCCCCGGTTCCACAAAAAAAAACCCAAAACAAACAAACAAACAAACAAACAAAAAGAAATTTGAAGGGCTGGGGAGATGGCTCAGTAGAATAAGCGTTTGCATGGCAAGCGCCAACACCTGAGTTCAATCCCCAGTTCTGCCCAAAAAAAAATCATAATCATAATCATAAACAAAAAATAAATAAAACAAATTTGAATTCACTAAACTCCAAAAACAGTAGATGCCAAAGATCTCAGCAGTATCTTACTATGAAAAGCCTACACTCAAGCGCAGGCCTCAAAAGGCACCTGATGAGCAACCAGCTCACGTACATATACACGCAACACAATTATTCTAGTATCTTCTACTGGTTATATAAAGAAATCTCGAAAGTTCTTAGCTGTTGGAATTACTCTCCCCTCTTTGTATTGTCTTCATATGAATCTACCTTTTTAGTTGGTAAGCGTCCCGTTAATGTTTGTAAAAAACTTGACGTCTCTGTGTGCGAAGACATACGATTACAACTTCGATCCACAGCCTACGGAGTGAAGATGAATGAATGACGAGAGAACATTAACAGTGCAGGGGATGACTTTGAAGCTCACGGGCTGCATCGTCCTAAACAGGCTTTCACTTGGTCTCAACGACCATCTATTTTATCACTCATCTCATTCGTGCTACTTTAAGCTGCTTCAATGACAATGTAGTAAAAATACAAAAATGGCTTCTATGTATATTTAGTCTTCAGAAAATATGTATTTCAATGACTGTAACATTTAGAGTGCTGCAAAGAATGAAACCTTTCTGTATGATCTATATACATGCACATATATATGGTAAAAGTATATAAAAAGTAAAAATATACTTCTCAACTGATCTCTGACCAAAAACAAGAAATCAAGAATTTTATATTTATAAAGGAAATTAAAAGTTTAGAATAATTTTTACTTTTTAATTATTCCCCAAAATCACGAAGATTGTCATATAGTGCAAAACGTAAACCATCTACAATATTAAATAATGAAAAACTTCTTTTAAGAATGAGCATTTTTCTCCAAAACGCAGGTGAGAAATATATTTTAAGATACCATGCAGTATTAGCTACCAAGCAACTAGTTTTAAGTAGCAAAATCTAACTCAACTAAATTATAACAAATTTCATACTTTGCAACACAACATAAAGCAAAATGATTTTTTCTGGCATCTTCTGATCTTATAACATACAGATTATATACTGCTCACATTAATTTCAATTTATTTCTGGTCCATTAAATGATTATGAATAAAGAAAGATAGCTAAATACAAATGATTTAGTAGTTACACTGTAAACCCAGAGCAAACAAAAACATGGTTGTTTTCTACAAATTTTAACATGTTTACTGAAGATATACAACCCCTAAAGTAGAAGCTGTTATAAAAGCCATCATTTGCACAAGCAGCAGGCACTGAAATACTGACAGGGTGTATAAAGAACAAGAAACAAGACAGAAAACAGAAAAGGAGAGCATTACTGGTGCGATCGGTGGTTTTCATGCATAGTGGGTAAAAATGTGCTAAGTAAACAAAAATACACACATCTTAATGATTAAGAAAGCAAGCCACTGAAATCACAGTATATGCTAGAAAGTAACGTTCTAAAGGGAAACATCGGCAGCCAATAAAGAAACCTCTAACGTAAACACCACCTGTGTTGATTCTGTACTTGGGCTGGGGTTGGATCCCCATGGGGCAGCTTTTGGACCACCAGTGTTAACCCAGGAATTGGAGCGATCTAAACCCTGAGCATATAATAGAAAGCAGTTGGAAAGGAAAGAAATATTACATGTTGCATGCCATAAATTATTCTTAAAGAAACCCAGACTTTCCAGCGCAAATCTGTTTTTAATTAGTACTGTTAAAGAAACCAAAACTTTAGACATCTATAAAGTATTAGTTCACCTACTTTATTATACAGCATAAAATTAAAACTCTTCTGACATAAACTATGCCCAAGAACATTACATATAGTATTTAAATGCAGTTCCTTCTCATGTAATGGGATCACCTTAAAGTACCAACAACTAAAGTTTCAAAAGCGCCTTCCTCCCAAACTCTCTTTAAAGATAGTCCATGTCAACATCAGGCAATTTCTTCTGAATTGAACTGAGAAGGTTTAAATGACAACATGGAAGCAAGAAATTACATTTTTGGTAAAACATGCTAACTTCATTCCATCTCTCCTAAGCTACAAGCATGATAATCATAATTCTGTTAGAACTCACCTCTTCTTTCATTTTCTTTTAGGGAACTGGAAAAAAATTTTAATTATGAAAACTGGAATCTAATATTTGCTTCTTCCTACTAATAGTGTTTGCTTTTACTGTGCTTACTATAATTAAATACAATGAGCTACTATTTAAGGGATACTGGAGCTATGTGTACAGGAACACTATAATTCCTAAGCTACATTAGAAGGCAGTAAGTGTTATTTGAAACAATAACAAAAAACGGAATAAGGGACCAAGGGGATTAGAAGAAGTCTTGGGTTCAAGGCTGAAGAGAAAGAGCCGCTAGGTATATATTTTAAAAGTTCAGAAGAGATCTAATTGACAGTCTACGTAATGTCTTAAAGGCTCTTTGAGAGTTAGTCAGAGGAGGATCTCACTTAGTGGGCTGAGAGCTGACTTAATTTCCTCTGTATGAAGCGATTTTAAGTCTACTTTCTAGCTGTTTTTTTTGTGAACAGGGTAGAACAGCAGGGAGACTATCCTGAGACCACAATATTAATTCAGGGAGAGGTGCTGGTTGTTCTGACCACAACGGCAGAGTGGAAGCATTGAGGAGAGCTCTTGAGCAAAGCCCGGATCCCACTGCCAGTGTCGCGGAGGCTGGGCTGGGGTGGGGTAGCGGCTCTGCTCTGCACACTGGTCCAATTCAAATAAAATCATTTAGAAAAGCAACTAACTTTGAATTTCTGACCAAGCATTATACCACCACCACCAACAACAACAAAAAATACTTGCATAAGCATAAAAATAAAGTATAACATTTATATGATATTTAACATTATTTCATTAACCAGGGGACTTATAAGGAAAGAAAAATACAGAAGCCTAGAGCATTTCCACATTAAGAGATCGGAACAGAAAGAACTCTAAAAGGAAAATGAAAAACACTAGTTTAAATACTATAACTAGTATTTAAAGAACAACCCTAGAAGATAAGTAAACAGAATAAATCAGGGAGAAAAAGCAATTTTCCAAGAGACCCTGGTAGGTAAAATTAAATGGGTTCTGCTCCTTAGGTTTTGGGATTAGCAGCCCAGAGAGCACTAGTGACATTAATGAGGGCTGTTCTAGTGGAAGATGGGAAGAATATTTAATTGAAGTGCAAACAAAAGAACTAAAGACGGCAAGTACAGAAAACACTGTCCAGAAAGCACAAGGACCTGAGTTTGGCATGGCTGCTACCGCATGCCATGTCGCCCTGAAATGGCATGGTGGTGCATGCCTATAATCCCAGCATTGGGGAGGCTGAGACAGGAGGGTCACAGAGTCTGAACTGTGTAGCAAGGCCTTATATCAAGTAAATAAATAAATAAATATTAAAAAAAGAAAAAGAAAAGACGGTGGAAATCCCCTTCAGGCCTGCTATCCCTCTCCTGGGTACTTTTTTCCAGAAGAGCTGAAGACCTCATACCACAGCGATGTATGTGCACCCATGATTACAGCAGCACGATTTGCCACAGCTACAGCATATAAGCAACCTGATGCCCATCAACTGAGGAATGCATAAAGAAGATGTGGGATTTTTATATAATGGAGGATTATTCAGCTATAAAATAGGATAAATTTGAATCTTTTGTGGATAAATGGATGCAACTAGACAACATACTCAGCTGAAATAAATCAGATACGCATGTGCAAGCATCATATTGTCTCTTTAGTGGGAGAATCTGAAAGAGAAAAACGGAATTTGAAGGGTTCAACAGACAATAGAAAAAGGGAAAAGCTTATTCAAAAGGAAATAGTTAACTGAGTTGAGGAGAAGGACAGGAGAGGGGGTGGGGGAAAGAGATTTATCTATGACGTAAGCAGGATGGTTTAGATAACTGTACTGTACATTTCTGCTAGTCTAGGGAAAGAAACGGTCAATACTTTAATTTGTTTCATCTTGTTTTCAATTGTACTTTTTCTCTTTCTTAAACATTTCTTTTTTTCTTCTCCAACTGTATATGCATATATTTTGTATTAAGAATAAATAGTTGGAAGACAACACTATGTATCACAGCAAATACAGGGAAATTCATATAACTTTGTTAAGTGAAATTTTGTATCACTTGTAATTTTTTGTTTTAATTCTAATTTATACTCTTTCAAAATGAAAAAGAAAACAGAATTCTGGGTAAGGCAGAGAAAAATGACAAGAAGGCGGCAGCAGAAATCCTACACAGAAGTTCTATTTCTGTGAGAGAATCAACACAGCATACCTATATGTGGATGGGAATAATTCATTATATAGGAAGAAACCAGTAGAGAAGGACAGAAGAAAATGGTTGGAGGACTGTTAGCAGGAAGAGGAGGTACTTACATCTGTGTAAGTACAAGAGATGGATATCCCAGCTACAGCAGACTGTGAAGTAGTAAATAGAGGGAATAGGTGTGTAGTATGGCAGTGTCTATGAAAGCGTTCTGATGTGTTCAGTTTCCCCACTGAAATATGAAATTAAGTGGGTGGTGTTGGGAGGTTTGCAGTAACACATCACGGCATGAAGTTATTTCCTGGGAGAATAAATAACTAATGAATATGGAATGGAATTACCTGACAGCATTAGTCGCTCTCCTGGGGCTCACAGCCTCAGAACTTCCGGTGAGACTAGCACTCTGCAAGCAATCCTCAGCTGCACAGGTGCCACCAGAGCACAGCTAGGCATTTGGGTTCAAGCAAGTTTAAGAAGAATATGGGATCTGAGGTTTGTGATGGAAATAATTATAAATATTGATCATGGATCTTTACTGGCTTGGGGGGAGAGAGAATATCAAAGGAATGAAAGGAAAAAGGTCACTGGGTCAAAAGATAGGAGGAATAGAGAATCTTTAGAATTAAGGCAGGACTGAGAGAAAAACGAGGAGATGGCTAGAGAACACAATGCATGAGGCTGCCATCGTGAATGCTGGCTACTGGCATGACAAGGCAGAGGAGAGGCGCGCACTCGAGAAAGGGTGAGGGACAAGACGACAAGTGAAAGAGTTTCTTCAACTGCCACGTCAGTGAAATAAAGGAGAAGCAGATGTACATAAACCACAGCTTCCTTATATTTTATCAAATAAAATTACACATCACTAAAATGAGGGGTTATAACTAAACAATAATCTAATTTGAAAGCAACTATCAAAGATTTTCAAATAAAAAGAACAAAAATCATTTTAGTAAAAATTAGGACAAGCCTGAGTTGTCATGAAATAAGTTCTCATTTTGTGCAGGCTTTCTCAAAAGTTGTATTTATTTATATCTACCCTTATTGCATCTCAATGCCTTTTGTTAAGCAGGACAAAAAAAAAAGTCATTCCAATACATGTTCATCTCTTGAGTCAGAGATGTGAAATTATAATCGATCAGATGTATCTGTAAGGAGTAACTCTATGTTAAATGATACATAAAACAAATCTTACAGAAATTAAGAGATGTCTTCAAAGTAGAAATTTATACCGTTTTTATTGATAGAGAACTGTACTGCTTGATACATTGTGTCAACTTGAGAAGTTGAGAAGTTTAATTAACCAACCCAGCAGAGAACCAGGATTCTGAGTTGTAAACATCCTCATCCGGGTGGGGAGGGGGACATGGACACTGTGAGTTCTACACCCCCAGCCCAGGGTGGCTTGTTTATAATGCGAGGAGGGGAGACAGGCTTTGCTCTTCGCCGTGTTCTGCTGCCATGAACTGCTGCTCTCTGCCATGTGCCAATGCCTGGGAGCCGGCCGAGAACAGGCTGGAGCCTCTCCATAAACCTTCACTTCCTTCATTTTGTGTGTTGGGTATTTTGTCCCAGCAACAATAGAAAAGTAACTGAGACAAGAACTGCATTAAGAAACATAATGCTATATACTATCTCTGCCACAAAACCCTGAGTCTGCTTCTTAATCAGGAAAGCATGCCAGCGTAGGTATGTTCCACAAATGTCCAGTACCAGGTGATCGGAACGTACCCTGCATGCACCTGCACACTGTTCTTTGGGAGTTCACAAAGAATGAAAGCTACTTAATTGGAGAAACCTGCATACAGATCTTTAAGTTACTGAAATACGTGTTTTAATTTTTTATCTAACTTTACTCTGAAAAATGTTACTTAAAATGAGCAGTACTTAACATTAATCCCTACAATGAATTAGCAATCATTAATGTAAATCAGAGGCTCCTGAGCATAAATTTTCTGTAAGTATATAGGATATATATTATAAACTGTAAGAATAGCTTGGATGTTTTTGGTCAATGTTCAAGTAGTTCACCTGAGAAACAAACCAACCTAGACCTTTAAAAATTCTAATGCAGATCAGGCTCCTGGATACTAGAACATGGTTTTTTTTTTTCTGTATTTAGATCAGGGTCTACAGGGTCTCACTACGAAGATCGGACTCGTAGTGATGCCCCTGTTTTCAGCCTCCCAAATGCTGGGATTACAGGCACGTGCCACCATGTCCAGTCTCAATCCCTGGCTCAGTGCACCCCAGGGGCAGGGCTGGCATGGCACGCCAGGGAGTGAACTCAGGCCGCTGTGTTCTGCCTAAGCAGGTGCTTTAGTCCACTGAGCTATTAGGCCAGCCCACTAGAACATATTTATTAATCCTTTCTCATACTCAAATTAACATAGTAAAATGTCAAGAAAAAAGTGGCTACGTTTCTACATAAAGATGTCTTCTTTCTTAATAATAAAATATACATTTGAAGCAGTTTCTCTAAAACACCACATGGTGTGATTTGTCGACTTTGGTCTTACTGTGCTTTTCTGGTCCATTTTGCTTAGACTCTGAGCTATTTTTTATACTTTACATCTACAAACTAGAAATGATTTGTTCTTTAAGTACCTGGGGTTACTAAAGATAATAATTTGAATAAAATATAGCTGGGTCTCACACTAGATGGCCCTCTTCTTTTTCTGTCATGTTGTAGGCATGAAAAGACACAGGAAATGATCAGGGCTGAGCAAGGACACAAGACAGTGTGACTCAAGCCCGGCTACAGATAACCATAACTGTTGCTAAATAAAACACACATTTCTAACCCTCGTGTCTTTTACACAGTTTCACTTGCAATGTAGATCTATTACCAATGAAGGAGAATAATTGTTGTTGACATTTTTTGGAGAAGGGGGAATCATAAATGAATAATAACTTATATTTTCTATCAGTTGGTTTTAATTCTACAGAAAGCCAAACTAGCTACTTTTCATATGATATAGTATGATACATGACAGTGAGTTACATGTAACTAGTTACCTTGCACAAATTTTAAAATTTGGTGTTTCTAAAAAAGTATACAAACCATTTTGTACCAGGAAACATATTTAACACGAATATGACATGGTGTTTACTGGTAGAATAGAAATGTGTAATTTCTTATTTATTGCTAGTTCCAATAGAATGCAAGTGTACAACTCATTGCTTATTAACATAAGTATATCTCAAAATTATGAATAAATCAAAAGCTGGAAATTGCACCGCTGTTGGTAAACTGAGAACCCAACTTAGAGGTACATGCCATCAGTGTACCTTGCTGCCGATGATGGCTCTCACTTCATCGTCCGGTGATGTGGGAGTCCCAGATATGTCTGGGTTACTGTTACTCAGGCTCCGAGAGCGGCTCAGGTTAAGGCTTGCAGGTCGCACGGCAGATCTAGCCATTGTGGCATAATGCACAGATCCTCCCAAGCCCCCAGGACCTGGAGACACACAGAAAATAGAACATCATTAAAAATGAAAACGATTGAGAAACACACCTAAAAAAAACCTATCACTTTACAAAATTCCACAAAGATCATGACCTGCATTTATTTCTGAATATAAAGCACTATAAACAATTTATAAGATCAACCAATCAAACATGAACTACACACTGGTAATTACACATGATATTCTTTTTACTTTGCGCTAAACAAATCTAGGCCTTTACACTGAGCTGCATCCATCCTTAGCTGGGTTCAAACTTGGAATTCTTCTGTCTTAGCCTCCCAGAGTACTAGAATTACAGGTACAGGCATTCTATATTATAGCAACGGACACAATCATATCAGTTATAAATAAAATCACTGCTTTCTATTTTTCTCTACATGTTAATTGTGTAACAAAATTAAATAGGAATCACACACACACTCTACCTTCTTAGGTATAGTTACATCAAAGACCCAAAACACACTAGCTTCTCTCTCTCTCTCTCTCTCTCTCTCTCTCTCTCTCTCTCTCTCTCTCTCTCTCT
>NDGN011519328.1:0-13154 GCA_002564285.1 Tympanoctomys barrerae | reverse complement strand
AGCTTCGTGTGTTCATGTGTTCATGTGTAGGCTGGTGGGAGGTGACTGGGTCATGGGGGTGTGAACTCCTTGGTGGGTTAGTCCAGGGATGAGAGTGATTGCTGAGAGTGATTTTGCGAGGTAGAGCCTGGTCAGAGGCAGGCATCTGGGGCTGTGGCTCGGAAAGATTTGTCTCCCTGTCTGTCCGTTGCCTTCACTCTCTAACTCTGCTTCTTGATTGCCATGCCACACCCATCTCTCCTCTGCCTTATCCCTGTGCCATGCTATCCTGCCTTGGAGCCAGCTGAATGGGGTCTGAAACCTCTGCAAACTGCCAGCCAGCATCTGCTTTTCCTCCTCTGAGTTGTGGGTGGTGGGTATTGTGTCTCAGTGACCAGGAAAATGACTAAGACAATGTCACAACAATGATTTTTATTTCCTCTGAAAAGTTCCTGTGTGTTTGTCCTTTTGTTATGAAATTTCTGGCTAACATCCTAAAACGTATGCTACAGGAGTCTGATGATAGCAGAGGTCTCTGTCCAGGTCCTAACCTGAGTGGTAGTGTCTCATGTTTCTGTCTCTCAGGAGACTGACTGGATTTGGGTTCAGGTAGCAACTTTAAAAAATCTATCTATCTATCTATCTATCTATCTATCTATCTATCTATCTATGTGGTATCAGATCTCACTTTGCAGCCCCGGCTTGTAGTGAGCCTTCTGTCTCAGCCTCCCCAATGCTGGGATTACAGGACTATACCACCATACCTGGTTTCAGAGGCGAGAGCAGTGTAAGGACAGCACAGTATGCAGTACTAGGAGTTGAACCTGGGTCCTTGCACTTGCCAGGCAGGTGGTTAGACCATTGAGCTATGCCCTCAGCCTGGGTTAGCAGCCTATTAAGGAAGTTTGTGTCTAACTCTGTTTATTAAGTAAAATTCCACTGAATTCTTGAATATACTTTTATAATTCAGTTTTTCTTGATTGCCTATTAGAATATTCTAAGACTAGACCTTATTCTTTTCAATTCTTTAGGGCTAGAAAAAGAGATTAAATGGAATTTCTAAAACAACCTACACTATACTTCATAAAGATGCTGTGTTAGTGGAAGGGGGAATTTACTTTGGGGGTCATTGGTCTCAAGCCCAGTGCACTGACCTCACTGTCCACCTCTAAGTGTGCACAGCAGACTTGGCTGAGGGATGTTGTTGTTCTTTGTCTAATAAAGTCCAATGCTTAACATAATGGAATGTAAGATCTAAATACAGTGGTGTAAAAGAGTGTCCTGTGGCAGAGGAGGGTGCCCCTTGTGGAGCACGAACAAACACCGGGGAACAATGCTCCTTCAGGACAGAAGAGGCATCCTGACAAGAAGCAGGTTGTGATGAACAAAACTACTTTTTTTTTTCTTTTTGGCGGAACCAGGGATTGAACTCAGGCCCTTGCGCTTGCCAAGGAAGCGCTTATTCCACTGAGCCATCTCCCCGGCCTCCTACAAAGCTACTTTAGTCAAAGGCTTTTCTTTTGGAAATTTTCAGGCCTTCTCTTTTGGCCCATTCATGTAGTTTCAGAGTTTATTTCCAGAAAATTCAAAACTTCCAAGCCTTTTTCTTTAAAATTATCACATGCTTGTTATCTTGCCTTGTGCTGTGATTCTGTGTCAAGTAGCTGACTGCACACAAGAGCAATGAGTGCCTGGTTTATTGGTTGAAATACAGATATCTTAGGAAAAAGGAGACCTTGAAGGAAGATCTGATAAGATGCCACCTTGCTCCTCTCCCCTGCCTGGAGTCAATAGGTGAAATGTTTGTTTTCAGTCCAAATGCTCCAGTGCATGCATCACTCTGCAGGCATCTGTGAACCATGGGCATCTTCTAACCTTCTGCCCCCAAACACTTGCCATATTGTTCCTAGTCTTTTCCTCCTGTTCTTCTATACTTCATCCTTGCAGGTTAGCACGTGGCACCTGCATGACATGTTTTTTGCTCATCTGACATCTTCTGACATCTTCTGTGGGGGTTGGTACTGAGTCCCCACCAACATTTTTCTTGGGCTGTGTGGTTTATTTCTGTTTCCAGCACATCAGGGAGACCACCCCTACCTTGGCATCAGGAATGCTGCTCTTCACTTATTCAGTGGGACAATGCAACAGCATATATTTTGGTCAACTTGAAACAAATTTATTAGAGGTGTATATGACATAGTCAAAGTCCTATTTTAGTGCTAAATTTATATAGTTGTACAAATATATACATGTTATAGGGAATGTTTCTTCAGGAATGGTATTATTTTCCCTTGTCACATTTCATAAAACAATTGTATTCAGACTAATCACAGGCAGCTTCCTCGTTGACTGGTGACATTGCAGGACTATTTATTTTTTGTCACCAAAAATATTTCTCAGAGTAAACAACCTCTGTTTCCATTAAATTGTTTGAAATCTAGTGCTACTTAAATTGTGTATAACTTCACAAATATACACGGATAAATTACTGGGATATTGGTATTTTTCATTCATTTATGAAGTTGTGAATTTCACAATGTAATGACATGTTCTACTTCTTAAACATTTGTGCAGGATAATGTGCATGATTTATTAAATGTGAACTTTGGCCACAGACAAACTATTAGACTTTCAATAAGTTCCTTTTTTTTTCTTGCTGATTCTATTAGGTGACTGCTCCCAGATTGTATTGCGAACAAGTTTTTATTAATTGGTCTTATTTATGTAGTAACTTGATGTTCAGTATAAGATAACTTAGAAAATGTCTTAATATGAGAAATATGTGAATACTTCAGCCTAAAAAGAATTTTTTTTTCTGAAGGCTTGTTAAGAAAAGAAATCCTTCAACTTCCTGACATGGTGCACATGCCTATAATCCCAGAATTCCGGAGATTGTGGCAGGAAGATTGCTGAGTTCCAGGTCAACGTGGGTTATGTAACTAGTCCAAGGCAAATAAGATTATCCGATAGAAAACAAAGGGATTTATTTAACTACTGTTAACAACACTTGTTTTAGGTCATAGGAAGATCGTAAAATGAGATCAATTCTTTTTTTGTGAGACTTGCTTCAAAGTCAGTTAAATCTAACTTTGAGTCATGCAAAGCATTAACTTCTTAAATGATTTTTGGGCAAACTTCTTAAATACTATGAACCTGTTTTCTTCTCCATGAAAAAGTTAAAAGCACATACCTTAAAAAGTGGTTAAGGAACTTGGGAGGCTGAAAACAGGAGAATCACTATAAGTCCAATCTAGGTAGTGAGACCCTGTAGACCATGTAGGAATTATAATATGCACACACATATTAGGTTCTTATTATCCTTTTGAACCCTAAAACTTCTATTGCTATCCTATGTGCCTTTCCAGTGGGGTACCCACTGGGGTCTCACAATTTGCTTCTGTTTTGGGAGGACTGCTCTCGCCAGCTCCCTTCTCCAGCATCTAGGATTTTATTCAGTGCTTCTTAGCATTTAACAGCTTAAGGGTCATCTGAGGAGCTTGATAAAGTGCAGATTCCAATTCTGGGTGTCTGACGTGAGGCCCAAGATTCTGCATTTCTATCAAGTTTATTGGAGTTATTGATGCTGCTGTCCTGTGGACCACACTGTGGATATCAAGGACCTGACATGATGCAGGACAAAGTAGCACAGGAAGAAACAAATGGTATTTTGGTATGTAGGCTTTCAGAATGTTCCACAGAATTCATTTATCCTCATATTGCGCTCAATGGAAGATGAATAAAAATTTCCATTAAGGAACATCTTTCAAACCAGAATATAAATAAGGGCTCTACACTCTCAGTGGGACAGGGTACAAAAACTCAAATTTACATTGTACCTTGGAATTTCTTTGTGTGAGAAGAGCAAGCACATTCTAGAGAACTGGGCCCAGTTTAGAAAAGATGATGATTACTGTGCTGGGGTTTTTATGTTGCTGGATACTTGAAAAATGAAAGCCAAATGCAAATTTCTGGCCAGAACAGTGCTGGAAGTTTTATGCCAGTAATATTTTTCCTTGTGAAATGTCTTTTGGAATGACTTTTAGATCTGAGTCAGCTAAGCTGAACCCATTTTCTGAAATTTTGTTTCTGGAAGCATTTAATTGAAAGAAAAAAACCCCTCAAGAATTCACCCAGGGTTGAAGGTCTTGCAGAAATTGGGAAGGGCCTGGAAATAGCAACAAGGAGAATAAATTAAACTGAATGAAATCTGAACACTATTAGGATGAAATTGGTGAGGGGAAGAGAAGCTCAGCAAGAGGGAATACAGGAAATCAGATTTCCAGTACAGCCTCAATCCTGAGAGGGTGCACAGAAAAGGGCTGGGAACCAGGAACTGCCGTATGCTGAAAAGATGGCAGGAACTGCAAGTCCAGCAGGGGCTGGTGACCCCAGTTTAGTCTGATCTCATCTGAGGGATTTCAGATTCAAAATCTCATTCAGATGGTAACCCTCATACCCTATGCTACTTCTCCCCAAAATGTTAACCTCCACCCCAGCCTTAAAGAATATTCCCTTAAGAACTTTGCTCATTAGAATAAACAGAACCAGGGTACCAGTATCTGGAAGTGACATTAAACACAAGGCAAATGAGTCTTAGTTTAGGAAACTGACTGTTTTCATTTTACTACATATATAATTTTTGTGTGCTTGTACGGTTTGCTAGAAAAAGAGAAGAATCTACTAATAATTCCTATTCCTCATCCTATTCTCTGTGTGTCTGTGTCTCTATCTGTATCTCTGTCTCTATCTCTGTCTCTGTCTCTGTCTCTGTCTCTGTCTCTATCTCTGTCTGTCTCTGTCTGTCTGTCTGTCTGTCTCTCTCTCTCTCTCTCACACACACACACACACACTCACATACTCATGGGTGTACACAAGAGAACACATCATTTCTGTCTATACCCCTTCTAAGAGTGATACCTTATGTGATCAGAAGGTATATACTATGTCACAGTCTGGCGAAAACTGAAGTCAAGGTAAGTACTGATAATGTACGATAAATACAGCACACCAGTATTAAATTATATCACTTAAATGATTCACCTAACACTAATCATAACCAAATAAAATAACTAAGGAAATATGAACAAGGTTGGAATAAAAGACCAAGAGGAGGAAATTAAAGATATAAATCCTAATAGTAAATCTAATGGGTTAAACTAGCCTTCAAATACTATCTCAGATGAAACCTATAATAATCCCTTTTTATAAGTAATACTTTAAAAATCACTAGCTCAAAAATTTTGAAAGCCAGTAATTTTTATTGCCATTTTGGTTCAGATTTCTGCAATCACCAGTGTCTTAGCTTAAAAATACTGGCTGGAAGAAATGTTGCAATTAGGGGAAAGAACTAAAGACCTGAAAGTTGCAGGCAGCGTACGATGGTGCTCAGCTCTCTCCTTGAACTTCAGCTGCAAAGGCTCCTGACTGTCTGCTTCTGTTACTTGATCAGGGGTCTTGTCTAGGTTCTTGACATTCTGAGCATAGAATTGAGCAGGACATCCCAAAGAAGCAACAAGATCAGAGATTTATTGGAAACTGATGTTTTGCAAACATGATGTTCTGTGCTGCATGAGTGTGTAGGAGCAGTCCCTTGTCCTGTTCCAGTGTGCCTTGAAGGCATCATTGTAATCCGATGCATTTCACCTGGTGAAAGCTACCATTCATTCCTGATAGTCTGTGCTGTGTCCTCGCCACACTATACAGTATTGTGCTGGGCCAGCATCATGGAGTAAGGAATTTCCTTTCCATCTGACAGGCTTCAGCCTTGGAAAGGCCTGTGGTGTAAGGGCTTGTGTTTGGACAGGAGAAGGTCTTATAGTATTGAGGTATTAAGGTTGTAAGTCAACCTTCAAATGCCTTTCATAAATATTTACATGTTCAGTACTAAAATAGTCAAGTCAGCACAGTAGAGTAGCAGTGTATTTTATATATTTTCTATTAGGAAGAACAGGGAGCAAGCGTTTCCTTGTCATTTACCATTACTTTGAGATAATGGCATATTTTCAATATTTCTTTCTGTTTTTAAAGGATGCTTACAGATTTGTTTTGCTTTATTACTAATAACATGCATAATAAATGGTTTTCTTATATTCTGTGATTTCCCTATGCAAGAGACAGATATTGAAATCTCTTGTGATGTCATAATGAAGGGTCTGTCCATACTTCTCATGTCACTACCAGGTGTATTCTAAGATTAATGAAAACATGGACTGACATTCTCTTAGACTCAATTATGAGGACATATAAGTGAAGACAGTTTGAGTTGAATATGACATAGAAGCGAAGAAAACTGGATTCTGGAGACACTACTTGAGTTTGACTCCAAATTCTACGGTTGATTAACTGTGTGGTCTTGGACAGGTTACTGAACTCCTCTCTGCCTTTCTTTCAGCATATGTAAGATAGAACAATGATACTTCACAATACTGGGCAAAGACCGAATGATTTGTTGTTAAAAGTGGAAGAGTGGCTAACACATCGTAGGCTACATGGAGGTGCTTGCCTTGTAGGGCTGACCTTGTTATTAAAGAAGTACATCCATGCCTGTGAGGTTTCACTAATGGAGCATTTGAGGCTGGGGGGAGAGGTTAAGGGTGCCCAACAGCCTCCATGTGCTTGTGGTCACATTTCACAGTTGGTGCCTCAGATAAAGCTGCCTGCTTTTCATTAGAGATACATAAAAAGTAAACATAAAAAAAGTTTGGCTCATTGTAAGAGGGCACGTGCACATCGCTTTTGCAGTTACAGTGATCCATTCCAGTGATAATAATTGTTCCCCCATCTGCTAATGCGATTGGAAAGGACATTTGCTGGCAATGGAGCCCTCAAATCTGTGGCCTTAGCATGGACTCTGGCAGCGAGGGCTGACAGTGTGTCCCCTGCACGGTCCTGGAAGTAGCACATTGCTGTGTCCTGGTACATTAGCCTCTTTGTAATTATGGGTTTGGGATTTCATTTATATCTGACAGCCAAAATATAATTAGATAAAGCAAGAAAATACTGTCAAGTTTTAAGCCTTTTAGAGAAATCTCAATTAGGTTGATAATCAGTTCCCTGATCATATTTATTATCCTGATGGAAACATTTTCTGTGGATGTTTATCATTCATCCCTATTTTATCCTCTCCTCATGGGAAAAATGAACATTTGACAGTTTTCTTTCTGAAATAAAGAGATAACCGGGTTCAGATATCCTTTGGTCCCAGTAACTATTAAAGGTCTGAAAGGGATTTGGGCTGTAATTATCTTGGGTAATGGTAAGGTGGCATCCACAACTACTTTTCTCGTTCCTGGGCACTAAAATCCACCTGTTCAGTGCATCGTCTGAGAACATTCTAAAACAAATTGTTAAATTCAGTGCTCTGAAATTTCAAGTGTGAACTTTCTTTTCTCTTTCAAAATTAAGACAGTGCTTATCCTTATCTTACCTTTGGTAATTTCCACTCTCCCTGATTTATCAAATTACTGAATACATTTTAAGACCATACCTACAATTTCTTCTTGTTCCTGTGGTGTAATTCATCTGAATTTGAATTGAGACTTGAATCTATTTTAACTGATTGGATTGTGTTATTATCACTTGATGAGCTTTGCACATTAATTTACTCATAATATATTTTGTACAAGTCCCAATTCCAATTTTATCTGAAGAACCCCCACCCAAAATACCTAAGTGTGTCTTGCAAATCCCCCACCAAACTCATTGTTTCAGATACTTATAGCTAAGTCATTTTGAGGGAGTGAGCAATGGGGATATTTTTCATTTGATATGTATTTATTTGAGATTCACAATGTTCAGGTAAAATGTTGGTATCATCAACATTGTTTTTATTGTTTTATGGTAACAAAAGTCAACTTAATATGAAACTCTGTAGGAATTTTGAGGCCAATTATTGAGATGGGAACCGGATCTAATTTCCAGATAAATGAGAACTTGGACTTGGAAACTGGTCCTATAGAAAGTCATCACCTCAGGGGGGCTTTCAGTTGTCTGTGCTTGTGCAATGGTATGATTCTGTCATCTTCATCAAGGCTGACCATCCAAACCAGGAAGTTCTGGTTCAGGAGGTGTGAGGTTGTGTTCAGAAGCAGAAAATTTTGACTTGCTGCCTGGTGATGCTCAGAGAAAGTCAAATTTGGGAACAAATGAGCTGATCAGTGTTTCTTTAGCTTAATTCCCAGATGTGCTTGATATAACACAAACCCCTGGACCTCACCCTGAGTCCCTGATTCAGTTGGCCTGGGGTGGGCCTGAGAAGTCACATTTCAGCACATGATCATGTGATAAGAGCAGCAAGATGAGGGGCTTGATAGCTTTTGGTTGGCAGAACCATTTATGTCTGATTTATTTTCTACATTTCAACCTCACTGGTGTTTTCTCATGTATGATCCAGGCTCTTGTTTCGAAGCCTCTAGCAAAGACACTTAAATATGTCAACAAAAGCTCACAGTGGATTTCAATGAATTAGTAATGGATTAAGGTATATTTGTGTAAGTTTGGCTTAAAAATATACTTCCTGTAAGTTCTGGTTTCCCAAACTACATCCTGAATTGTCATGACCAAGTTAGAAGTCATTAGCAACCACATCCAGTTTGCCATTCAACCTTGTTTACATGTAGTAACAGAAAATACAAAATACCTAAGGCTGTCATGAGCAGTAGGGACTTAGGTGACTTCAAAAAAGAAATCTAGACATACGGGACTATTTATTCTCTTAGCAACAAAAGAGAATCTGTTCCTTTGGCCATGTTCCATCTATATTGGCCTGAAATAAAAAGGGAAAACTTGCCTTTAGTGTATATTAACAAGTTTTATAGGATTTTAGGCTTTGAAAGTTTAGTGAGTGTCTGAGATCTACTATTGATGGTGGATTTGGTTTTAAAACTTTTAGCTCTTCATTGAGAAAATTCTATGAATTTTCTTTTCTTTTTTTTTTTTTTTGTATTGAGAAGCTCTGGTAGAATTCTATACCTCTTACAAAGGTCTCCAGATGGAAGTCTGCCTGTGCTTGCCATTTCATTTCCAACTCCAGTGCTGCATAATTCTGATTCATCTGACATAGGTTTTGATTTTATCACAAGTACTTCCTGACACATTTCATGCTAGGGAGCAAACCAGGTTTTAGTGAAATTTGCCCTTGGAAATTATCTCACTTTTCTGTTGTAAATTTGGGAGGTGAAAGGCAAATTCCAAATAGGTAAAAATCATGAAACAAAACTGAAAAAAAAGAAAAACAAAAACCCAACATGGTTTTGTCCACCACATCCCTTGCCCCACCTTTGCATGGGGATGGAACTTTTTACCTTGATTCACAGAGCTTGGTAGGTGTGAAATAGGGGCTTTTGGTGACTGCAGCTCAACGAAGGATCTGGGTACCTACCTTCTGGGTACATCCTCATCCATGGTTAGTATGGGAGGGCCACAGTGAAGCTCTTTAGGGCTCTGAGGCAAACAAGCAATGGCCCTGTAGGCAAACAACCTTCAGATAGCTGCTATAATTTATCCCTGGGGGAGGCTGATCCTTGGAAAGCAGTGTCTTGTTTGGAGATGGAGTTGCCTACAGGATTACACACCTGTGTCTAGAAGAGAGTTTTAAAGAAATGGGAAATGAACAGTCCTCTCCCTCTTCTACTTCCAAAGAGCTTCTGTATAGTGTAGACCTGGTTTAACTCCTTCCTAAGTCATATGGCAGGGACAGTGGGATTAGAAGGAAACTGTTTATATGAGCAGAGCAAGAGCTGCTCTGGAAAGAGGACCACTGTCAGCAGCTCTGCTTCCTAAGGGTGACTCTTGTCTCAGTACTGCCTGCTCAGATTTACCAATAAGAGTCAAGACACATGAAAAAATTTTCTTTCCTCTTCCAATCAGTGTCATTTGTCTTCTTGACCCTAGTGAAGTCCTTGGATATGAGCTCAGCAGATCTTCATGGAAAGCTTCCTGATGTTGTCAAGAGCAGCCTGCTCCTTGCAGTGGGTTTATAGGCACAACGGTATAACTGTTAACACTCAGGGAGAGTACCTTGAGGTACAAGGACTATTTGTTCATTTTACATATCTCTGTGGAGCTGTTATGTGAACCACCTGCCAGGGTTTGGGGGAAACTGCAGAATGGGCATAGATCTTGTGTGTGGAGGTGCAAGCTGTTCTCTGAGGTTTTGCACTGGTACATAATGATAAACCTGCATCTATAAAATCTGTGGAGGCTCTGGGACAAGAAGACTGGCAGGGAAATAAGAGAAACGGAGTATACAAATATCCAGGATCAGGGGCAACAGGAAACTCTCTAACAGTGCTTCAGGATGAGTGATGTGGGTGGTGGAAGTGAGAGGGAGAAAAGCAGGCAAGATTCTTCCTTATTTGCTGAGGCTTTAATCTGAGGGCAGACAATAATCCTTGAAAGATATAGGCAGGGAGAAAACCTAGTCAGACTCCTCTGGAGACTCGGTGAGAGATTTGGGTCTGAACAATGGCAGAGGTGTTCAGTGTTCCTGATCTGCTAAACATAAGTTGGAATTCAGGCAACCATTAATTTTTGGGAAGGGTGTGGGCTTTTCCTGGAGTTACAGATTGGGGGTCTCCAACCTGCCTCGAAGGGGTATACATAACAGTCATCTTGGGAGGTGTGCACGGATGAGCAATCCTTACTTTCTAGTAAGCTGTAAGATTATGTGTGGTTCTTGCTGAAGAGAGAATTCCTCGGCCCACCCACAATTTCTATCCTAAAGTTTTGGATGCTCCACTGGCCTCTTTATTTCCCTAGGCTTTCTGTGTGGCTCTGATACTGCTGGTTGGTGGGTCATACTCAGAAAGGGCAAAGCACAGGGAAGAATGAGAAATCCCAGAGAGGACTTGAGGGGAAGGATGACTGCACTGAGCTTTCCTCAGGGTGTCTGCTACCCCCCAGGTGAGATGGGACACAGTGGGTGATTAGCCATGTGCTTGGAGAGGCAGCATGGGTCCTTCAGTGGGGTGGGAGTTAATTTTTTTGTAGGTGCATCCTCCAAAATAGGACCATAAAAAATCCCTGCTCTTTGAAGAATACATTTTTAAAACTATGTACATGCATACGTTATAGGTGTGTGTGTGTGTGTGTGTGTGTGTGTGTGTATGTGTAGGCATGAAATGGATATAGGTTCAGTTTACCTAGCTTTCTCCATCCAAGTTCAATAACTTCCCCAGTGCTTATATTTGGGATTGGGGAGCTGCTTCATAAACTATAATGCACAGAAATGGGTCTTTATTTGGACAAAGTCAGTAAAACTATGGAAATAAGATTTATTTTCATAACTTTTGGAAATGTATTTTTTTAAATTTTATTTTGAAGAGTAAAAACAAAAGCAAAAACAAATAGCAGAAACAAAGACAGGAACAGGGTAACATAAAACAATACATATGTTACAAATTTGGAAACATATTGTGGAATGATTGGCTCTTTAACTGAGGTCCATAACCTTATACCCATTCTCTCTGGCTTCCTTGCCAACACTGAATAATGAATTGTAATGCAGATTCTTTTTATTTAATTCAGTGAAAAAAATTACATTATAGTGCTTTGTCATAGCATGGTTTTTCTTTAAAAAAAAACAGATTTCTAGAAATTTCCTTAGTTGAAATGATTTTAGTCTGACTTAGTACATTGCAATCAAATTAAAATGAGTAATTTTTATCTAGTCTTGAGACCCAGAAAGAGTTGTATTGATTGAGCCAGAGACTCTCTACATGCAAGGGGTGGAATGTGAATGTTTACGTGAGGGGTTTTGCTTACTTTCACAACCAACACAGGAGGAAGGCACATCCACCTTGGGATGAAGCAGGACTTCCTGTTTATCATAGCAGCTAAATGACTGAGGCAGACGTGGAAACAAGGCAGGAACCTCAAAGATTTTGTGGAAGATATACAACTCCTGTTTATTTTCTAATATTTTAATAAAAGTACCAGATTCATAATATTTCCCTATTTATACAGTGGTGTGGGAGGAACATAGAAGATGTTTATTAGGTCTCCAATTCATACTTAGTCTCTATAGACATGATTATTCTCAGAAAATGCCAAGTTGCATAAACTTTATTCAACTTTTTGCATTTCTACATTCCTCTCTTTATTTCTCCTTCTCTCTCTCCATTTATCTATCCCACTGTGCGTGCATTTTCCTCAGTGAATACTGACACCATACAAAAGCATGAAATATGGTGAGACAGGACATGGTGTCATGCACCTGTGGTTCCAGAAATGGGGAAGTTTAAAACAGGAGAAGCACTACGAGTCCTATCTGTGTAGGGAGACCCTGTATTAAATGTATTAATTTATATGATATATATATATAGCATATATATATATATATATATATATATATATATATATGGCATGGTGAGCAGAGAGATAAGCCCTGCCATTGAAGGATTCACTTCTTGGCAGAGGAATATCTCTGCTAGTGGAGTGAAGTGGCAGAGATGAGTTCCCAGTGAACAGCAGGTAGTACAGTAGTTCATGAAGGAGATATTTGTCAATATAATTTAATGATTTTTTCTGTTTCATGTGTCTTATTTACTTAAATTTTGAAGAAAAACAGGCCTGAAAGGTTCCTAGAGGTGTCATGCAAGCTACAGGATTCTGGAAACTGCTTTTCTTTCAAAATATTTGAGACTGGAGTAGGAATTTCTTCTGCATTCCAGGAACCCCCAGACACAGTCCTAGCCCAGGCCTGGTGAGTGTGTGGGTGAGGATCCAGCTACGCTGCACTGGTGGGACCAACTGGTCCCAGCCCAGGTGCAATGTAGGTGACATCCTCTTTCACCCTCTTGGACGTCCCCCATCACTCCATAGTACCCCCTAACCCCACCCACAGAGTAGGAATTTCTGCCACGTTCTGGGAACCCATAGATCCAGTCATAGTCCAGGCCTGGTGAGTGTGTGGGATAGCTGCCTCTCCCCCCTACTCCACCTTGTCCCTCTAGACTCATCTCAGGCCTGGCATGCAGGCCTGGGGTGAAACCCTGCAGCTGCAATCCCTGCAGAAAGTGTAGGGGATAGAACAACCCAGCTAGTCCAGGAGCAGACCATCTTATCAGAGGGCCACAACAGGTTCACCCCCAAGGGCAGCAGCAAGAAGGAGATGAGCACAGCAGCCAGACCCAAGCCAGGCACAGCTGGATAAATTCAAACTTTGTAGATCTGAA
>NDGN011519326.1:480-22314 GCA_002564285.1 Tympanoctomys barrerae | reverse complement strand
GCTGGCCGCAGGGCAGAGGGGCTCCGCGGGCGCACGAGCGAGGGCTGCATGCGTGGGTGCCGTCCTCGCCACCAGAGGCCGAGTGGGGACAGCGGGCGGGGGCTGCGCTCCTCTCAGGGGAGATCCCACGCAGCAGATCCTCGGGGATTTCCCCTCCCACCGGTGTCTCTGTGATGGTGGCGCGCGCACAGCCTTCCTGCGACTCCGGATCAGTGTCGAGGGGCCATCAGCGGCGTTCTGGGCCTGAGCAGGGTCCGGCCCGCCTGGTTCTTCTGCACCTGGAGCTCAGCGACTCCGCGACCTGTGAGCCCGCGTCCACGGCTAAACCCGAGACCAGGGAAGAGCCTGGAGCGCTGGCCGCAGAGCCCTGCAGCACCAGGTCGGCACCTCTCAGGGAGGAGAATGAGAACGCAGCAGGAAGCACAACCTGGGGCGCAGCCTCAAGGGGGGTGGGGTGGGGGTGAGGTGGGGGTGGGGGTGGAGGTAGGGGTGCGGTGGGGGTGGGGAGGGGTGGGGTGGGGGGCGCTTGGGCTTCACTAGCGGGAGATCCCCACCACCCTCCTGAAGGAGAAGGAAAGCTGAAGCACCGCAAATTACGCTACAGAGGAATGGGTTTCGCACATCTTATTTTGGTCTTTTAAAATCCTGGCTATTACATTTTTTCGAGTCTGCTCAATAGATCACTTGCAGCAATTAATATAATATAGATCAATCTCACAGTGTCAACTTCAGTTACAGATTGTACCAGCATCTAGAGGCAATATACATTTATGCTACTGTATATTTCCCTTTGCAAAAAGCCATTCTGTATTTTCACCTCATATACATCACTCGATTAAAGTTCTCCTGGGCTGTGACTGAGTTACATGCCTCGCATCGCCTTTGCACTTGGGTTCTGAAGACAGTACAGTGTCTGGGCTGTCGCACCTCCCTGGTGCAGGAGAGGGACACCTGTAGTACCACAGCACAGAGAGGCTATCCTCCCCATTGGCAGGAAGCTGATGGAGCCCCCAGTATGCCGCATGTCAGACTCTTCCAGGGGTGACTGCCTGAAGCCACGCCATGCACCCCCTGCATCGGCCTGAGTCCAGCCTGAGGTGGCATCAGAGGGGCAGATGTCTAACAACTCCTGTGTTGGAGCCCAGGGCTGAGTTCCGCACAGCCTGGGTTGTCTGTGTTAGCAGCCAAAAATGTCTACGGGTAGAACACGTGTACAGCTGCACGTTTCCACGGGGCTAAGAAATGGCTCCTTGTTCACGAATTACAAACAGCAAGCTGCGAGGAGAGTAACACCTTTATAAAAGAAAAATCAGGGCGCATTGTGGAAAGCCAGCTCCTTCAGGCTGGAGATTAGAGCCATCTGCCCCGATTGCTTGGCTATTGGTAGGAACCGGAAGCAATTCTAGAAGCTCCTGAGCTGCCTCATAAATAGCCACACAGTGGAAGACCTTGCTGGCCTGCTGGCACAGCTTGTTTCTGGAATATGAAGCCCCAGCGTGTGGTCTCTCTGGGCACTGCGGATGTGCAGGTGTGGACAGAGAGGAATGTGTACTTCTATGTCATTAGAAAAAAGTGTAACAGTAAAAAATAAAGCTCATGTATTCAAGTTGTTTTCAAAATGCAGAGTATAGAAATCCAGAACTTCTTATATAAGTGAAAAAGGTGTATTGGTATCCTGTATTAATTTGACATTTGTTTATTTGTAATAATATGCACATACATATATAAATATATATATATATATGTGATGTTCAGCATATTTACATATAGTGAAACATTGTGACTATCAACACTGTTCATATCTATAAATACTGATGGACATATAATCGGAGCTCTGAAAGATAAGAGGTGACACTCCTGGAGGGCAAGACCCAGGTGCATGAGGAATGGCTAATTAGCCTTCTTATCAGAAGCTCACCAAAGAAACGAATACGTGGCCTTTAGTGAAGACGCGCCTCTGCCGTGTTACTCTTTCATAATGTTAATTTTAAAACTATCATGAGATGTAAAATAGCACTTTTCAGCCCTTGATAATGACAACATTCTAGCTTTTTAATTTTTAAGGAAAATACCAAGTAATGATAACCAAAATAAAAATGATGCAGAATTTCACTAAACAATATAATATGAATTTGACAGTATTTATTACTTTGCATAGTGCTGCCTTCAAATTAGTTTATATTACCAGATATATGCATACAAAATTGGCAAAATTACAAGAAATTAAGAAAAGTAAAACAAAAAAAAATACTTCAAGCATTAGCTGCTCCTTTCCACAGACCAGCAGAAATGGTGCATGTGCGTACCTACAGTTACACTCATACACGTACACTTCCAAAATATTTCCCCAGTGGATGAGGAAAATAGATTCTTTCACTTCAGAACATTTGGCCGGCCAGGTGCGCTTGGCCTGTTGCCAGCCTTCCCCATGACTTGAATAACAAGGCTGTAGCTCATGGCATTTGACGAAAACAGGGATAGAAATCCCAAAAGAGTTGGCATCATTTTCCTGCGGAAGGAAGCAGAGTGCCTAGGCTCGGAGGTGGATCCCGGGGAGGAAGGAGCGCACAGAGGGTGGCCCAGTTCTAGGCACCCCGAGGGCTCACAGCTGCCGGCTGGCACCCCAGGAACATGCCACCGTATCTGCCTGTCATCCTAGGAAATCGCCCCGGGCCTCAGCACTGGACTCAGGTGGATGAAGGCCCTCCTGCCTGTGGGAGAGGTGTGAACAGCAAGCTACTTCCGCCCTTTCACCTGGACTCACCCAGCCGGAAGTGAAAAGGAGAGGGAAGGGCAAGCGGAGCCGACAGGGGAAAGCATGCAGACCTTGGTTAGTTTTTCTAAATTGCCAGAAAGAGCAGCAGTGGCGAACAAGCAGAGTGACTTGGAATTTAAAGGAATAAACCATACTGGCCCCTTAAGTTAAGGCTGTGACAGACTGCCCTACCAGTACCGCTCTGGTCCCCACCCAAGGGGGGTCCGCCTTTATCTTGGGGTGAGGCAGGAGGCCTCTCACTGTCTGCCATAGCTCGAGTGAGACATTTCCACTTGGGTGGGTGGAAACACTAATGTCAGTCCACTGCCCTGCCGTCCGCTCCCCCGCGTCTTGCTCCCAGGTGGCCCATCCTGAAGCCCCACCCTGGGTCGCCCCCTTGAGCCCTGGACTCCTGGATACCGCCCGGGCTCCCACCTGTTCCTGGGGATTTACTATACTTGGTTCGCTTTTGTTTAGACCAAGTAAAAATGTCCTCCTAAGGGATTTCACTCTCTGCTAAACACTGCTGTCTAGTAAAACTGCCTCTGGAAAAAAATAAATTTCCTCAAATTGCATTCTAGACAAATTTGCTGAGAATTAATTCCACCAATCCTTTCTATCTATACACCAAGTTATTTTGAGAAAGTTATTCCACAATTACAGTGTCTGTAATACACTTTGGGAAGCAGAAATCTAAACAGATTTTGCCCCCAAGCATGAAGCAGCATCCTCTCGCTGCGGCTGTATGATGACACTGGACAGCACATATATAAATTACATTAAAGCAGCTGAGAGTGCCTCCCGCACGGCGCCCAGGGTCCTGCTGCACACCCAGGCCCTTGCCTCTGGCCCCCACTGCCCAAGTGATAGCGATCTCTAAACTGTCTCTCCAGTGAAGAATCCATTAGGAGGTTGTTTACATCGAGGTCTCCTCTCCTGCAGCTTTGCGCCGCTCCGTGTTAAGATCGCAGATAAGCCGGGCTGCTTCTGCGCGCTCGGCCTCCCGCGGCCTGCTCCCTGGAGAGTGGCTCGCTGGATGCTCTTCTAGCGCTCGGCCTGGCTCTGGAGAGAGGTGCGGGCCGGTTTCCCCACGGGCACGCGGCGCGGGAGGCGGTGGCCCCCAAAGTGCGCCAGGCCTGCCTCTCGGGGTCTCAGTAAGGAAATAGTGAAGTGGCCGAAGGACATTAAGTGACGACAGACGCATGCACTGTGCGGCGAGATCTGCAAGGTGTAGCTTAAGCAGACGCTGCTTCCTTCTTGGCTATGCCTCTAGCTTGGACAGAATTGAAACTAGAATTCGGCGTTTAGAGAATACAGGCCTGCAGAGCCGTTTTCCTCTTTTCTCCATCTCTGACAGAGACACTCTCTCTCTCTCTCTCTCTCTCTCTCTCTCTCTCTCTCTCTCTCTCATTCCATTTATTTATTTCCTGTGCTACTGGGGATCGAATCTTGGGCGTTGCAGTCAGGCTCTTGGCCACTGCCCTAGGAGATTCACCCTTACGAGCCAGATAGGGCGCACAGGGAAGAGCTCTGACCTCGCTTCAAGTAGCCCCCAAGGGCAGCGGCCCACACTCCTCAGCCCACTCACAGGCAGCTGCCAGGATTCCCGCAGGATTCGCCTAATGAAATGCTCAAGTCAACAACTTCGGACATTGACAGTCTTATGGAAAACCCACTACTATTATGGTCTACTGGCCTGTATTGGGATATTTGCTGAATTCACGCACCTACAGTATTTGAATGCCAGTGGAATGCCCTTCACTGACAAAACTAACCAAAAAAGGGGATACAAATGACCAATAATTTTGTATCTATATACTCAAAATAGTTAGGCTAGATATACAGCTCCATTCTCTTAGTTCAATGAATAGAGAGGTTTGTTCTAATAGTGTTTGGCCAGGATATCAGGTCTGCATCGTGTACAATGAATAACTACTAAGACAACAATATACAATGTATTAATTATTGAAAATGTAATAGTAATCGGTTGTGAAACTGTCTCATTGCTATTTGTTTCTCAATAAAAATATAATAAATAAATAAATGTTTCCTCAACTACGCATATAAAAAACAAAAAAGAAAAAAAGAAAGAAAAGCAGGGGAAGTGTAACAAGATAGGGAAAGATGAATCGGGGTCTCAGTGATAGGATTAAAGCTTCTGGTCTTCCAGGGTTCTCTGACTTCCAGCTACTGTGAGCTGTGCCACGCTCGCTCCACGCAGCCCTGTGGTGACCTCGGGAGGAGGCTGTCTGAAGTCCGTCACAGCACAGTGAGGGGCGCCATAGCTGTATCACAGGGCAGCCCCCCTCTCGGGCCTCAGGGACCCTCCAGCCCAACCCCAGGCTGGGCACTAGTGAACCTTCCCACCAGTGGTGCAGGGGGGTCCTGCAGAGAGAGGAAGAGGTGGGGAGGGGCAGGCGATGGGGTGCCAGGAGGGCACAGAGCACAGTGTGCTGCTAGCTGCTCCGCGGGGCCAGAGGGAAACCCTCACTGGGTAGTTATATGCACTGATACAAACTTTCCTCTAGTAATTTGGAAACCAAACTTTTTTTCCAACTTGTTTTTAAAGTCTAGCTAAAATTAGAAATGTGCTAAATGCTCACTGAATTCACAAGATTACTGGAAAATTTAATTCTGATGGTTTTTTGAGATGTGAACTGAATTTGTAATGACTTTTAAAATACTCAGGTACTGTGCATTGAGTAGAGAAAATTATTTTAAATGCATGTCTTATTTTAAGGGCATCAACACAAGTCACATTTATCTACTTCTTTATGCTTGTTGATGTACCCTCAGAAGGCCTGTAAAACTGCTAGTCTGGTGAAATTCACAAACTTGTATAGACATGGGTCTGACTAGAATTCAGAAAAATGTCCAGTTAAGAGAATGATTTATTTTATAAAACAATTTCTTGCTGAAAATGAAATGGATTGCAAAAGATCATTTAGCAGTAAGGTGGAGAAACTTGAAATGTAAGTTGAACTTTAAGATTTGTCATTCTCCTTATGGAAGAGCGGTAGTACTCAAGGGGGACCGGCAGCTGGAGCCCTGAGCCAGGCCTGCTTCCCGCCCTCCTTCTGAGGACTTGGCCAAATCCCTTGCCTGATGCCAAGCCAGTGATTATGACAGGCAAGTGATCTTCACATTGTCTCGCTTCTCCGGAAGTAGAGTCTGGTAAACAGAAACATCAGTGCACGCCCAGCTCCGATGCTAGGAAGCCCGCGAAGCTCGGTGGGCAGGCGGCAGGCAGCGCCCTCGTGCGCGCGCCGCAGTCCCGTGATCCCTAGAACAGCCTCTGGACTCAAAGCTCCGAGGTGCCCTGCTCTGCGCATGCCTGCGAGGGTCCAGTAACTGGCCACACAGGCGGAGCACTTGCCTCCAAGACTCAGCCTGGGGGACGCTCACTGGAGCCTGGGCTTGAACTCCTGGGAACTCACCAGGGACAAAGGCCATCAGGACAAAGTGCACAATGGACCATAATTGTGTCAACAGATTGTGAACAAGCCAAGATTCGGGCGTTCTTTAGCAGCGCTATTTCATATAATCAGTCAAAATATTGGATGAGATATTTTATGGAAATTAGTAATAAAAGAATTCACCTTCACTGCAAAAATGGAGACTCATTCGGGGCCATGTCCAATGGGGTGGGGTTGACCCTCTGTGGCCCAGCAGGGCCAGGACAGAGGCTCCCTCCTGGCCGCCCCCCACACCCCCGGCCTGGGTCAGCTCCAAGCACAGTGGCCCAGGGGTGGGGCAGGGAACCAGAACAGGACACTTGGTTCTCTTCCTTTGACTCCATTCGATTTGCCTTTCTCTGCAGGCAGATCTGCTCTTTCCTGAGGCAGCTAAGACTTCTCATTTTTAGTCACTTGCCTGGTAGGTGAATGTCTAAAATTTCTATCATTTTTTTTAAGAGTACAAATTAGAATTAAGACAGAAAAATCTACAAGTGACACAGAATTTCACTTACGAGAGTAACATGAATTTCACAGTATTTGTTGTAATAGTAGTGTTGTCTGCCAAGCAGCTATTCATATTACCAGATATATGCATGTAAAATTTGAAGACAGAAAATATGAAAGAAATGTATAAGAAATTAAGAAGAGAAAAAGTACAAACAATTGAAGAAAAGGAGGCAAAACAAATTGAGGCATTAACTGCTCCTTTCCACAGCCCAGCAGAAAAGCATAGTGCAGTTGTCCAAACCATCCTGCTCACACACACATAAATCTCTCTCCCCAACTCCCTCTCCTGTCCTTCTCCTCCACTCAGTAACTCTTTCCTTTTGAATAAGTTCATTCCCTTTTACCAGTGTCTATTGTACCCTTTAGAGTCCATTCTTCTCTTTTAGGTTCTCACGCTAAGGAGACAAAATCCTCATACCAGAGCTATATACACACAAACCCATGTTTGTAGCAGCGCAATTTTTCATTTTCGCTATGCGTGATGGTGCATACCTATAACTCCAGCACTCTAGGAGGCTGAGGAAGAAGGACCATAATTTTGAGCCCAACCTAAGCAATTTTGGAAGTACCACAATAAAAACAGCCATTTTATTACCAGTATTGTTTATTTCATTTACTTTATGTGTTATATGAAGTACATAGCATTTCTTAACTAAATTTTTAAATAACTGAGAAATTTAAAAATAACCTTTGATGGGTATCCAAAACAACATGGCAATAAAAATGATAAATAAGGTTTTGCAAGTGATAGCAACCGTAAAACGCACATTAATATTTCCCTTTATTGGATATTAGCTTATCTCGTGCAAGATCCTTATTTAATAAAATTTTTAGCAATTCAGTGATTCTTTTCTTCTCAATTCATTCTCATATTCTTTTAACTTTCCCACTCTCATATTTGAGAGATGCTGAGAGAGATATTCAGCTATTCATATTCACACGTTTAGAATAAGTGTTTGCTTCTATATATGCAAGCATACATGCATCAGATATTTATTATGTATAATAAATATGTTATATTCTATATCAAATATATAGATTATATATTACAGAATATACAAATACATGCACACGCGCTCACTCCCTAATTCAAGGAACACAAATTCTTTCTCCAAGTTGGTCTCCGTGAAATCATTCTTTCCAGGAAACGAATGAGCGCGAGGAGCAGTCGCCCTGCAGAAGCGAGAGCTAAGAGCTGCGTGCTCCAAGGCAGGCTGCGACCCCGTGGGGTGCGGCTCGGCCGCGACGTCCTGCGGACTTCCTCAGGCTCGGAGCGAGGCTTTCGCTGTCGGACGTGCACTCCCAGGTTCATCCTAGCCTGAGAGCAGGGCTGCGCGCCGCAGGAGGCACCCGATGAGCCCGACCCCCAGCTCCCTGGCCACAGGACAGACTCTCTGCCCCGCCCACGCATGTGCAGCAAACGACGAGCACACGCGGCTCTCCTTCAGGGTGTGCGGGTCACAAACTTGTGCCAGCAACAACAGAGTGATGGTAGCCGTTCTTTAATAGGAAAGAGAATGTACAAGTCACTTTTGTACTCAGTATCATTAATGAGGAAACTCGGGCCTGTAAATACCAGCGCGGACAAGACAAGTACTATCCAGAAAACTCATGAAGATCGCATCCTGCAAAGATGCCAGGACAGTGTGCTGAGGTCCCGAGAGGACGCCGCGGTCACCGAGAGGACGCCGCGGTCACCGAGCAGGACAGCCGGTGGAAGCTGCGCTGGGCGCGCCGGGTCGTGCCCCCCGGACACGCACTGGCCCTGGATCGACCTCCCCCGCACTGTGCCTGCTTGCACTTTAATCTGCTGAGCTATTTGGCCAGCCATTACACAATTATTATGATGATAGGCGTTTTTAAATTTTGGAAGATGCACCGTGATTCAATTATCATTTTGGGGCTGGGGAGATGGCTCAGTATACTAAGTGCTTACCTGGCAAGCACAAGGGCCTGAGTTCAATCCCCTGTTCCACAAAAACAAAAACAAAAACAAACAAAAAAATTATCATTTTGTTTGGAAGCATGGGAAATAGAATGCATGCTAGGTAAAGCTATTTCTTTGTATAAATATTTTGTGGCTTGAAATTGTGATTATGTGATGTTTTTTAGATTATTGAATTTTAAAATGTTATTTGAAATATGCATTGAATTACATTAAGATACACAATATCTTGAACTTTTTCTGCCCGCGTGTGTCCTTGTATAAAACGAGAACGCGTTCTCAAAATGAGGCCAGTGGAGCCGGCTTGGTACCAGTAACACAGGAGGCACTTTTAGCAAGAGGCTGAAATGCAGCGTAACATGAAAAAGTTATTCCAATTTTAATGTCTGAAAGTTGATTAGAACATAAAAGTGATTTCAATCAATATGCAGTTTATGTAAACATTTTATGTTTAATGCATTTGATAATGTTGTTAAAATTCTTCATTACCTACATATTTGATTTTGTTTCACAGAAAAATCACAATTTTCTCTGACTAAAATATTTACAAGAGTCTTTAAAATGCTAATTAAAATGTTTGAGGTATAGAAGAGAGAGAGAATATTTTATTCAAATATCGCATTGCAATCAACGTCACCGACTACTCTGGGCACATCACAAGGTCTGTGTAACAGTGGCGTTTAATCAAATACTGAAGAGGGAGTGATTAATGTAAAAATTAACACGAAATCAAGGAAAGAGCTCTGAGTCAGTGCATGCATTTTATGCTTCTTTACAATTTTAGGAAATTGCTTCATAATTCTTCTTTTCAGTTTCTTATATAATCCCTGTGCAGACAAATCATGCTGCAAAATGACTCTGCAGGAAAGACCACCACGCAGCAGGACATTTGATCTGGGTTGTGTGGCGGACCCTTCTCCCAAGTGCAACCTAGAAATCACAAGCAATGACTCATGCCTGTAACCCCAGGGCTCAGGAGGCTGAGGCAGGAAGATCTCTGAATACAAAACCAGGTAGAGCTATATGGTGAGTTCGAGTCCAGCCTGAACTACAGCAAAGCCCTGCCTAAAAGCAAACACACATAGCACTTAGGCCCCTGCAAACCACTCACTCTGCTTATGAACCGACCGTGGGCTGAGTGGGACAGCCCTGCATCTCCCCTCAGTCCCTGCCTCACCTATTCAGCAAAGGCTCAGGCAACAGGGCTGTAAGGGTGCGGTGACACCTTGGGAAATCCCTCGTGCAGGCCTGGCGTCACACAAGCCTGGGTCCTCTGGGGTCCTTGGGCTGTTTCTAGGTTATCATCAGAACAGTGCTAGGAAGGAAACAGCCCGAAAGTGGGGACGCTCGCTCAGAATCGACTCCACCCCACTCTGCCGGGATCCCTCCTGGTGTCAGTGCAGCGCCCACGTCCATGTCCCCACTGTACAGGTGACGAGCACAGGCAGTGAGGCGGCCTCCAGTTATGTGCAGCCAGGGGCTGGGTTCACTTTCATCCAAAGGTGCCTGCAAAGCCGAAGCTGCCCTCTGAGCGGCCCGGCTGGAGCGCGACCCGCAGTCCTCAGCGCTGCTGTAAGTCTGTCCTCCAATCACCCTGTCTTCTGCCAGGAAGTCGTTTCTGTTTGTCCATAATTTGCAGCTAGTAGCCTGCTATACAATATACATTTCGGGAATTTGATCTCTCATTGGGCACACCCCGGAAGGCCATTCTAGTCCCTGAGCTGCGAGGGAATTCAGGATAACCTTGCCTACGCGGAAACCAGAAACGTTCTAGAGTCCGAAACCTACCGAGTGCAGCAGGGCGCCGCGTGGGGAGAATCTCCACCAGGCCGTCTGTGCTGGGTGCTGTGTAACACAGGCGCAGCCAGGCAGCTCACAGCCGGACGGCGCGCGGGGTGCTGCAGACACGAAGGCCCCCCCTGCTTTGCCCGGGAAACCTCGGGAAGTGGATCTGGCCTCCCAGAGCCTGAAGGGGCCAACGTCCAGAGTGGCCCAACTGGTTCCAAGAGGGACACTCGTCCTCCTCTAGTTGATGTGGTTGTTAATTTTCATGAGCATAGAAATGTGAACAATCGTTCCATCTCAGTATCTTCCTGTACGTATCTCATATAAGTAATCCAAATTCCAAATCAATTAAAGAGCAAATTAAGGGATCTGGGCCAGGGACATAGCTCGGCAAAACAGGTGCCTTCCTGGCACGTGCCAGGCCCCGAGTGCAATCCCTGGAACCAAAATAATAATAATAATAATAACAACAACAAATAGGATCCATCATAAGAAGCTAGAGGGACCAAGAGGCGAGGAAAAGAAAGGAGGATGGAGCTGAGAGGGCCGCGCGCCACCCTCCGCATGAGGAGGGCCCTTCCGTGCTGACTCTGCCGAGCAGAGCAGCCCACAAGTGAGTCCAGTGCTGGGTGCATCTGCAGTGGCATGGGTGTCCCCAAGTTCCGCCACTGTCAAAGCCTCCATTTTAGGGAAACTGACACGTATTTTTAAAGCTTTCATTCTAATCTAGCATATAGGATCTTGAAAAGTAAGGATACCTAGTATTTGTTGTTAATTACTGTATATCAAATAATTTTATTAAGGGCTGGTCAGTATAACAATCCCATCTTATTGCAACACTTAGAGTAGAGAACACCTGGGGTGGTACATCTCTGGCCATATATTGGGTGCCAATTTGTATGTATGACTGACAAATAACAAGGAAAGGCTCACCTGCAGTGGTCAACTTATGTTCCTTGTAAAGCTTACTGTCATGGCTTGGGGCTTTTTCAAGGAAAGCAATATAATACAGGGCATGTAAGATTATTTTATAATGAATCACCCAAAGGACCATAGACAAAGAGTGCAGGAAAACGTCCACATACCGAAGACCAAAGAATCCGGCTGAGGGCCTGGATCCTACGATGATGTCTCATGCAGGCCTGCTTCAGGGATCTGCACTGCGCAGGCCCAAAGGCCAGTGGTGGAAGCTAGGAAGTCTGTGCCACAGGATGAGGGATCTGTGCTAGCAGCTGAGGGGTCTGCACCGGAGCCAGGAAAAGGAAAAACCAGAGCTCCCCCTAGAAGTACCACAGCTGCCCTCAGCAGCAGTGAGGTCCTGAGGAGGAAGAGGGGGGAGGAAGAGGAGGAGGAGGAGGAAGAGGAGGAGGAGGAGGAGGACAGCCAAGATTCCATCAGGAAAGCCCATGCCACAGCTTCTCCAGGAGGCTAGGCAGTGCATCATCCTCCCTCAGGAGCCAGGAAGCGATGTTCAGGGTGAGAACCAGAGCTCCCCCAAGGGAGCTGCCGCCATTCTCTGTGACAATGAGGTCCCCAGCTCCTCCTCCTGTGAGAACAGCCAAGTTCACCAAGAAAGCCAGCGTGACAGGGTCCTCCAAGGGAACCCACAGCTCCTTGCTGCTTCTGACAGCCCCAGCAGCTTCCCTAACAGCCCCCAACAACTTCTCTGGTTCTGCCTCTTATGCTGCTGGCAACAGCCCTTGGGTGGGCCTCCCACACCCAGCACCATGCTGCTTCATTTCAGTGGGTGTAACAAGCTGACCAGCAACTGGCAATCCGCCACACTTACTTGCTTTTTTATTTATGGAAAAGTATGATCATTTCATTTTAGGCAGATTCTATGCTTGGAGGTAGTGGAGCTCGGTTCTAAGGATGCTGTAAGGGTCATTATCACTTAAGTAGACACATCACAATCAGGGCTCATCATTTTCATAATGCCTAAGTATCTCCCTACGACGCAGCCACGTGACCCCAAGAACACAACGCCAAAGGGAGACCCTACGACAGAGCCACGTGACCCCAAGAACACAGCGCCAAAGGGAGACCCTACGACGGAGCCACGTGACCCCAAGAATACAGCACCAAGGGGAGACCCTACGACGGAGCCACGTGACCCCAAGAACACAGCGCCAAAGGGAGAAAGGTATTTCTATGTATATATGCAGGAGAGCGTAGATAATTATACTGCTGATTTCTGCCGGTGTTTTGGAAGGAGTGCTTACTGCTTTTATTTTCTTTTTAATTTCAGTTAGCTTTTTGTTGTTCTTATTTTTCTTTTTGTAACCACTTTTGCACCTTTATATCTGGTAACCTACACAACTAATTTGAAGATAGCATCAGGCAATCCAGCAACCATTGTTGAATTACTATTACTCTGTTTAGTGAAATTTTGTATCATTTCTAATGATTTTCTTTCTATTTTGTATTCTATAGATAAATAAATAGACAAGCAAACATACAAACACACACAACAGCAAATATCACAACAGAGGTCGCGGGCCTGCAAGGCTAAGCTGCAGAGTGCGTCATATGCCCAGGTGCGGCGCAGTTTTAGGTGGCGTGGAGACCCGCTGGGACAGCCACACAGTGGCAAGCAGCTCAGGAGAGGGCAAGGGTGTCACCGGGCCTGGAGTCTCCCGGCCTCAGCTGGGGCGGGTTCCAGATGTAGAGACAGTCTCTCTGCGTGTGTTGCGGTTAGTGTGCGTCTGTAGTCTGCCAGGCTTGATTCCCCTGCCACGAGCACAGGGTGCATGTCAGCCCCTTCTGCCACCCCGCAGCCCGCCTCCCTCCTGACCTCCCTCCCATCCACGTCATGTACATGCCAGTCAGCTGGAAGGTGTTCTGTGGGCTCTTTGCGTGTGGCTGGTGCGTGTGCCATCCCGTGTCTGCAGAGTTGACCTGGGTAGTCTCGGCAACATCCATGTGTGAGGACTCTGCCGTGGCTCACAGCCCAGCTCACAGCCCCAGCGCCAGGCTGCCCCACAGGGCCTGTCCCCGGGGGAGGGAGGGGGTGTGGCTGGCAGAGGCTGTGGAAAGAGCCGCAGGAGGGAAAGGCGGGGGGACGTTTCCGTCTACCTTCCACACCCAGGTGACAGTGATGGAGCAGGTAGCGCTGGACGAGGCCCCCAAACCTGGGCCATCTGTACGTGAACAGCACCCACGAAAACCGCCTGAGCCAGGTCGTGTGCAGTCAAGCGCCCGGACTGCGCTCCGCAGAGGAGCCTGCTTACCCGTGAACGTGAGATCCACAGCAGTGCCTTGCTCTTCGCAGCTTGGCAGGCATCATCTGGGTCGTGCAACCGAAACGGCACACGCACTGTGCAGGCATACGTGCCACCTGTAGCCACTGCTACCACGTGGGCATGGAGCCACGCCTGCTATTGCTATGCCAGGCCCGCAATAACAAGGCGTCAGTGTCCACATGCAGGAGGGGCCCGAGAGGACACAAGGAGGTGGAGCTGATGTGGACCCAGCGTGCGTCCAGTGCCCCGACGTGACAGCGACGCCATTGCCCAGCCACGACAGTGCTGCCCTCTTCCATTCTGTTCTGGCACAAATAAGAGAACAGCCAGAGGTGCCAGGCCCAGCCAGGGAACTCGTGTCCTGAGTCTGTGCGTGGGTTCATGCCTCTTAGAGTTACCGTGGCGTAACCACGACACTTCCGTGGTAGGAATAGATGTTACACCTGAGTTTCCATCTCATTTGCAAAGGCTTTAAAGTGAGCACTGAGCTGGCATGGTGGCACTGGCCTATAACATCTTGGAGGCCGAGGCATGGGGACTTAAGTTCAAGGTCACTCTGGGCAGTAGTGACCTAGCAAGACCCTGTTTCAAAATCAGAAGGGCTGGGGATGCAGGTGGGCGCCGAGCCCGGCGTGCCGTGCCCAGTTCCTCTACAGTGAGGAAACCCCCGAGCCCGGCGTGCCGTGCCCAGTTCCTCTACAGTGAGGAACCCCCCGAGCCCGGCGTGCCGTGTCCCGTTCCTCTACAGTGAGGAACCCCCCGAGCCTGGCGTGCTGTGCCCAGTTCCTCTACAGTGAGGAAACCACAGGCTTCCGCATGCACAGAAATGAGTCACCCTTGTGAATTAGTGAGCTCGGATGGAAGGGTGCGGGCCAGTGAGTTGATTTCTAGTGGTTTACAAGCTGGTCACTACTAATGGAAGAAACAGGCCCTGGTGCTGCCTTTGTGTTCTAGCTCACACTGCTTCTTCACTGAGCGGAAGGCTTCCACCAGCGCTGCCTCCCGCCCCTACTTTCTCTGTCACTATCTGTGACATTCTCTTAGTCAAGCTTGCCCCAATAAACCGCACATTTTCAACATGCATTGGAACTGTGGACTTTCACTTAGGATCTCATTTGGCAGGAGCTGAAAACTGTTGTGCTTTTGGGTGAAGTTTCCTGATACTATGTCTCATTACACCACACACTTCCTAGCGTGTCACTCAGGAAACACAAAACCCCTGCTTCCACAGAGGCAATGTTGTCCTCCACTGGTTTGTTTCGACACCAGTGCCTTGCATGACGACAGTGCTCCTCACGAATCAAAGTCACAGGCTGGCGTGCGGGCTCCTGGCTGAAGACCTGGGCTCACGGTCCGGCTAGGCACAGGATGTAGCCCTGGAAGTGCAGGCGACAGAAGCCATCCCAGAGTGTGCCATTGTCTTGTCTTGCGGCTCAGGAAGAACTTGCCCTTGTGGACAGAGCATCGCAGCGCAGATCTGGCAGGACAGGCCCTGGGAGTGCATGCTGGGGAACATGGGAACATGGGCACGCACCTGCTGGCTGGCGCTGGCTGCCGGTGGCTCTTACCATCTTGAGCCCAGGAGCGTTCTTCTGCAGCAGAAGGGGAGGAGGACAGAAGACAGAAGGAGCCCTGGGGGTACAGCAACAGCCTCCTCACTGATAGCCAGTGGAACCACCCAGGTGGTCAAGGTGCCAGGAAATCCTTCCCTCTGGACACTTGGCAATCTCCAGCCCAGAGAAGTAATACAACCTGGTCTCCTGCTGAGAGCCCCGGCCCTGTGCGGAGAGCAAGTTTCATTGCTCTTTGTTAAAATTTTTTATTTCAGCTTAAGCCAAAACAAAAATGAAAACAAATTACAAATGATACAGGGTTTCAAAAAACAAGATGATAGGAATTCTACAAGGGTTATTATATTGTATACTGTTGTCTTCAAGGTAATTGTTCGGAGTAACAGATTTAAGTAGATAAAGTTAGTCCAAAAATTAAGCATTAGCTGTTCCTTTCAGTAATCCACTAGAGATTAGTGGTGAAGTTATCTTAGCTACCCGGCTGCTCTTCTAAGGCGGGCTTCCTCACCGACCTGCTTTTGGGTATGAGATCCACGCTCCACAGCAAAACAAGGACTGCTGTGCCCCAACAATCGGCTCTTTTACCTCTTTTATTCTGAAGGATTCCTTCAGAATAAGATATTGAAGAATAAATGATCCCAGTGAGGAAAGAGCAAGAGATGGGGGAGGGAGGAGGACAGGTAGGAAAGGACTGCAGATGAGGTGGTGGCCGGAAGAGCGAGCCTGCCCCTGGCCAGGACAGGGTGCTTCAAGGGGACAGACACCTGCAGTGCAAGTGCATAGCTAAAAATGGGACAATCCATGTACATAAAATTTTAGATTATTGACGCCAAACCAGAGCCCAGCATGCATGGCCAAGGTGACACCTGTACCCACAGGACAGGGTCCTGACCCCGGAGTCTCTCCCGGGTTGGGCATGACTGCAAGGAATGAAATCTCGGGGCAGCCTTGGGTACCTGTGACCACTGTGGTCTGCTCAAGGTGCCATTCGGCTTAAGAGGAAAGACAATATGTGAACTGACTGAATGTGTGAGAGAAGCGACAGGAACCGGAGATGCGAAACGTAACACCAAATCTCAGGCGCGAACAGTCCTCGGAGGCGCTAATCCATGTCCCTTGCTCTGCAGATAAGAGGACAGAACACCAGCGTTTCCGCCATAGAAAATGTTCCCACATAGTAGCGCCCACTTTGCTAACCTCCTCAGGGAGAGAGGTTGACTAAATGAAAGGAAAGGTTGGCAGGATCTCCTGGGGACTCTTTTGAGAAACTGCAACCAGAGATAATGGAATCAAAATTAATCCCCAATTTAAGACTCAGAAATACTTTTGCAGGTTGTGCATGAGTGTATAAAACTGAGAAAGAACAGAAGGGGACACAACTGAGTGGCTGCCACCTTCCCAAGACTGGGGGCAGAGACAAAACAACACAGGAGCAGAAGATGCCTCATCACTCCGCCTCTGGGAGAGAAATGGTACCCCATGGCTGAGGTACAAGGGGGTATTAGGGCGGTGAACATACACCCCAGTTCCCCATGATGAGTACAGTCAGTATATACACAAAGATGTAGTATTTAAAAAAATAATCCTCCAGAGTGCTGTGCAGCCCCCTGGCAGGGGCAGGTGACAAAAGGAAATAACTCACACAGCTAAGCAACTACACAGGGTTCCCGATGCATGCACTGCCCCTCAGCCGCCCTGCCCTGGGGCGATGCCACCCACTCTGCTCTACCAATTCCCTAGCACCAGTCTGTGCCCTGAACTCCTGCAGGAGCACGTGGCTGTCTTTCAAATTCTAATGACAAAACTCGAAGTCGTGCTCACTCTTACTGGGGGGGAAGGGGCAGGACTGCCCTGGGAAGCACTTGCAAGTCTGGGTAAGTACAGAGACAGAACCACCATCCAGGGCCAGGGTACTGCTCAGCAGCATGAGCCTGCCTGGCAAGCACAAGGTATGAATGTGTTTATTTTCCTGGTGGAAAATAAACAAAAACACCCTCCTAGAAGTCTCTGTGCCTCAGAATGGAGGTGCCTCAGATTATTCCAGGCAGATTTTTTCCCACTTCAGTAGCCCTGACCCAGACTAGAGAAAAACACACTATGGAATTATTCCCAAATATTAGTTATGGGGACAACTGTACATAGAAATCTCATTCATTTTTTTTACTAAAAAATGGTTAGACCTAGAAAGGCACGTTTCTCAAGAGACGACACAGAAATAGTCAGCAACATCTGCGTCACGTGACATCTGCTTGGGTGATGCACCGTCTAAAACTGTGCAAACCAAAGCCCCAGGGCAGCTCAGCTTGCCCCCGGTAGGTGACCTGCAGCAAGGGCAAGTGGCGGCCAAGGCCAGGGTGTGGGGAAGTGAGGCTCGTGTTCACCACAGACACAGCAGGGCACAGCACAGAGCCTCCTCAGACAGCGAGGGACCAGGCGACCACAACACCCAGCAATTCCATGCCTGGGCATATGCCAAAAGAAGGCAGTTCCCGTGGTGGGCAGAACTCCGCCCCATCTATGTCTCCAATGTGGCGCCCACTGGCTAAGGAACACACGGAGCAAAGACGGTGGGCATGCGCCCCAGAGCACTAGTCAGCCACGAAGAGCTGAGCTTGCCTTATTTGCAGCAAAATGGGTAAACCAGAGGACAATAGGGTGAGAAAACTAAATCAGACAACCATCTGGTCTCATAGGAGCTAAGAGAAGAGAGGTAGTCACCAAACCCAGGAAGTGATCGGGAGGGAGCACAGCCAACGGCACAGGGCTGCTGAGCACAGCGAGGGGACTGGGGGTGACAGCGACCAGCCCAACCCTGAATGCCAAAGTGAAGGCTGGAGATGAGGGACACTCTGTGCATCCTAATCTGAGCATCCCACAGGTGTGTGTCTATATATGTAAACACCCCACTGTGCCCCATAGAGACGTACAATTATTACGCCAATTAAATGCTAAATACAGAAAAGAGAAACTTGTACAAATCTGACTTGTAGCATTAACCATACAAGATGTTTCCTCCCTGAGATAACTTTCACTTATTTGGTAAGCATTAGGACTCGGTGTCAAGCAATTTGCAAGTTCAGTGATTGGAAACAATAATTTATCCATGTCCTTTCAGACTTGGGCTGGACGCTACCTCCCCACACTGTGATTCCTGGCTGTCCTGTGAGTGCAAGCATGAATATTATTTAGTTTTTGACATTCATAAAAGTTGTTCCATTTTAATTTCACCTTATTTTTTCCCACAATGACTTACTGACATCTCCCTTTAAGAGCTATAAATGTTGTCATTTGCAAATGACAGAACTATATATAAACTGAGTCCTCTGACAGTGAGAAGGGCAATTTCTCCTCGTCTTTAATAGGCCTCCACCTTCCCCCTCGGCCCGAGGAGCTCACGCACACACGCATGCCACATCGATCTAATTTACGCTCCCCGATGAGCTCCTGGCTTCCCTTATGGCCATCTGAGTGCTAGCTGCAAAGAGATATTAAGCAGTTTATTATTTGTATACAGCAGCCTTCATTTATAGTTCTTGAGTAGAAGATCTGATTGGAAGGCTGTAAGCCTCTTAAGAGTCTAAGGGCATGGAATAGATTAGAAGAAACTTAGAAATCTAAGATAAAATCACAGATTAAGAAAATCTATCAGACTGTGAAAGTATTTGGCAAGCACAAACGCCTTCTTTCCACTGCCTCAGAATTATTAAAATATCTACTGAAGAAAATAGGCGATTTCATGTTCAGGTCACAATTATTGAAAGAAGATCCTTGTCCCGTTTCTTGGGGGCCTTCCTTAGGTCTTGGCTTCGCAGCACCCTAGCACGAGGTCCTCCCCTTTCCTGGACTGTGCTCCTTGAGCTTCCTGGTGAGGCAGTGGGAGGGTGCCAAGGGCGCCCCAGGAGCCCCCAGCTAAGCCCACCTCACATAGTGCGCTTTCTCCGGGCACCAGGCCCTCAGGTTCAGCAGTGCTGGCCACAGGGCTCTGCGGAGCGGCAGGAGGGCTGGCGGTGCCCCCAGGTGCCTGGCCCCCGGCTCCCCCCACCCCACGCCAGGCTTCCTGACCTCCGTACTTGCTGACAGCTTCGTACCAAGCTCGTTTGGAGCCATCTCTGAAGATTCTCTGGGGCCCAGTGAGATCAGCGCCTGGCTGGGATCGCTTGTGCCCTCTGTGGCTGACGGAGACCAAGCAGAGCCCAAGCCCATCCTTGTCCACTAAGTGCTACATGGCTGATGAGCACGAGAGCCGTGTGACAGCACGGAGCTCAACACTAGACATAAACGCCACCTTTCAAGTTATACGGTACAAGTACCTAACGCAGACCTCTGCAGAAGGTTCAGAAATGTCTAGTTAGAAATGGAGAGATACACTCAGGAAGTATCTCCAGAAGAGTGTAGTTCTCACCTATGTCTTTGTTTTCCGCAATGAGTCTGGTGCCTTCTATAAAGGACTGTGCATACATTAACAATAGCTGAACACATGTTCACTGTGTTGTCCATCTTTATTGATGAAGCAGATAAGGCCACCATCGCAAAGAATAACACGGACTCTGCCACTTGTGACTGCCTTTCAGGCTGAGTCCGAGGACAGGCCCTCGGATTGCACTGGGCTCGCCCATCTGTGCAGACAGTGCCCTCTGGCAAGTGACCGGGCGCATCGCTGGGGTAGAACTCACTACACAGTGATTTGAATATGTGGCCAAGACTTTAGACCTGGGGGGAGGGCAGGAAAGGGAGATGGGGGGAGGAGCAAGGATGGACAGGGGAAAGAAAGGGGGAAAGACCGGGGAGGAGGGGGAGCAGGGGGAGGAGAGCGAGTAGGCGAGCGAGAGAGACAGAGACAGAGACAGAGAGACAGAGACGGGGGTGGGCTGGAGCAGCCACCAGTGATTCATCATTTTTACACACTTGTACCTCACAAGCTCTGCCAACTACACCCACCCGTCTCTGTAGATGACCCCGCCCTCACCCTGTCTCCTTCCCTGGAAGTCTCAGCCGCTACAACACGGAAATGCCTGGGCCGAGTCCAGCAGAGAGGCGGTGCTCGGGACTGGAGTCTTCCCCTCCTTTGTGTTTTTGTTCCACACCTCCCTCAGTGGGCCTTCGTGTTGCCGACACCCTTGTGTCCTCCACGAGTGACTTGTACCCAGCCCAGAATGTGTCCTCCTGCTTCCTGGCCCCTGTCCCTTCTGTCCCCAACAACAGCACTGCCCTATGAGCTACCCAAACTATGACACTCAAATAGTCTGCCACAGACAACCAAATGGAGCTTGAAAACTGGCCCTACTCTACAGTGACAAGTCAGTGCTGTCCTCACACAGGGAGGTGACTGTCACAGAAACAGCAGGAAGCCCTAAACTAAAGATACAAAGAAATACACACAAGTGACAAGAACGCAGGGGAGACATGGTCAGGAAGACCAAGGTTGAGTTGACACTCGCTCACATTCCACATGAGTTCAGTTCACTGCCACACCTGAAGGATGGGCTCCTCCAAGCTGTTCTGGTTAAACTCAATAAAAAGAACAGGCATCAAGCGAGGGGACCCAGTTGCCACAGAACATCATCAGCCTTGTGAAGGTGTCTGGAAGCGTGGAAATTCAGCTCCTGGCCAATCCTGCCTCTGTGTTGTTTCCCATTCAGAATTCCCATCTCTCTCTCTCTTTTTTAAACAAACATTTACTTTAGAGACAGTATAGCAGTAATTGATATGACATTAGAAGCCATATGTATTTAGAAGACCAGAATGACAGGTATTCCAAGCATGACCCTAGTATTACACACTGCTAACATCAGTGTAGTTGCTTAGTTCACAGGTATCAGCATATATAATTAGTTAGGGTGAAAATCTTACCAATTAACTGCTAGTTTTGAAACAAAAGGGGGGTAATAAATGAAAACAAGAGACAAGAAAAAAATGCTATAGGGCTGCCCTGCTACAGTGCTATATATGGTTAGATTTCTAAATTTCTGTGCAAAAATATGTAATTGTTTATTCCTATTTTTAAATTTTTTCACATTCTGTAGGGATTTAAAGTTTAGCATATCAATACTTGATGGAAAATACCTGTTCCATGTTATGTCTAAGGTGTTTGATATTCAGACAGAAAGTGAGGTTAAGTTCAACTGCCTATGTTATAGGCTAATCATATCATTAAACTTCTCTTCTGGAGGGTTAACAACCTAAGTTTGCAGACCAAAAATTAGAGAAAAGGAAGGGATACAAGGAAGCCAACATTTTGGCCCTAGCTTTTCAAGGTCAGTGAAGATTCAGGACATAAGAGAACCTGCACTGTAAATCCTGTAACGCAGCAGTGTCCCAAATTTTTTGATCAAGGAGATTATGGGGCCACAGAGCAAAGTGATCGATGATGTGGACTGTGCCTGAGGAGAGTCACCTGGAGAGAAAACATTCTCTCAGGCTTTCTCAGAGAGAAAATTGGTCAAGTGATGGCCATGACTCATCCACACGGCTGACACTGACAAAGGATCTACAAAGTGTGGTACAGAGGTTCAGGGTAAATCCCAAGGGGATTTGACTGACCTTGTCAGATACAGAAGTTACATTTCTTGTT
>NDGN011519319.1:0-11877 GCA_002564285.1 Tympanoctomys barrerae | reverse complement strand
GAGGTCTGTTGGCTCCAGGAGGCCCTCGCAGCAGCCACCAGCTCCCACAGGTTTCACTCCTAATGGGATCAGCGCAGCAACCTCGAGCTCTTTGAGTACCACACTTGGTTTTTGCATGCCTCAAAGCCTAAGCTGCCGCTCCCATCTTCCCCCTCTTCCTTCTGCGATTTTGACTCCCCCTAACCATACAATCTGTACCATTCCTCCCCTAAATTTACAAAGAGGAAAAATGGAACCCAGAAGCGCACTCTGGGAAGTCCTAGTAGAACATGGACAGTGACTGACGCTGGAATCAGCTCAGGTGATAGGGTTGGGGTGTCCCAAAATCAGAGGTTTGAATCCTAGTTCCACCATGTAAGAGATGTATTTTCTTCACTGAATTTCTTGTTCTGGATTCTCAGGTCCAGTATCATTAATCGGGATAATAACATTTACCTTATAGAATAACTAGAACCATAAAAAATGCAGAACACTAAATGGTGTACTTTATTAGATGCTGATAATTTGCCGCATTTTAAGTTGCATTCTCAGAATTTTCAATGAGGTTCACCCTCAGGATTTCTTGTTGCCATAACATTATTAGCAGGGGTAGAGTATGCCCATGCATAAGGGGTGCAAAGATTATGGAGACGGTGCCCCTGTCCCCTAGGCTGAATGGTGGCAGGGTCAGCTGCAAGCCAGGTCTGGTGGCCCGCTGAATGCTTCCTTCTGTACAGAAGCCGTGGTTCACGGGAGCAGTTAGCACCAGCTTTTGACACTAGAGGGCGGGGCCAGGGCCAAGATGGATGAGTGTGGAACCAAGTCCAAGAGCGACCTGGTACAGGAACGCATGTCTCCCGGCATAGTTCCTCATCATGACCTGGCGTCGCATTTACCCAAGGCCAGCACACTCTCTCTCTCTCTGAGAGTTTCCCAATACTGTAAAACCAGTGCAATGGGCACTTGGATTTCCAAGCCTCCACCTCCACAGGGTCGGAAGAGCCTGCCTCCCTGGCACTCAGGCATGTCCCTATATTTTTAACACTTGGGCCCTGACATGACCTCTCTCCACTTAGTCTCCAAGAAATAAGGCTCTCAGGATAATTTGTCTGGCCAGCCATCCAGCCCCTAGGCATAGAATCCTTTCCTGCTTCTGCAGATAGGGATTACATCCCAGCATGAAATTTGTTTACCCTTATCTTAGCACACAAGGACAAATGACCCGGCCCTGGTTATAAATCCAGCAGCTCTCTGTCTGTGGGTAGGTTTTCATGTAAATCTCCTGCAAACTCTGCTTGGCTGGCTGTTTGCTTTTATTTGTTGCCTTCGCCCGGCTCTGGGCTCCCAGGATCATCAGTTTCGCAAAGAGAGGTTCTGTTTTGCTGTCTGCAGACACTGCCAGAAGGGAGAGGGCAGCCAGGGTCTCTGCGCTGCTGAAACCCTGCACCCAGGTGTGTGCTTCTCCCAGCTGCCCTGCGACAGTTGTAGCTGCTTACAAAATCCAGCAGGCCAGCCACCCAGGGTAGGCTGAGACAGCAGAATACAACTCCCGCACCTTGCCGGGCCTCTGATGGCATCGGCCTGTCCAATATGGTTAGTATAAGTGATGTTCCTAAGTCCAAGGAAGTGGTGAAAGCGGATGTTATTTTTACTTTATTTATTTTGGGGTCCTTGGATATGGATCCCAGCACCTTCATATGGAGCTACATCCCCAGGTTATGTTCTGAAGTTACCCACCCAGGCTGGCCTAGAATTTATGCTGCTCCAGCCCCAGCTTTCCCAGAGAGCTGAGATTACAAGTGTGCACACTCTGCCAGGCTGGAGGCGTTTCAGATGGCCTTGGCAGCCGTAAGGCTGAACAGCAAGGTTCAGGCAGGGAAAGAGGCCACCTTGCTGTCTTAGCTCCTTTTCGCATTGCTGAGACAAAATACCTGATGCCCACAAGTCCAAGCAGGAAATGTTTATTTCAGCTCATAGTGCGTAGAAAGAGGTTCCGTCACAGCTGGCTGGCTGCAAGGCGGGGCACGGAGGGGGGCGGCCGAGAGAAGAAACGGTCCATGGCAGGCAGAAGGCAGAAGGCAGAGATCAGCAGCAGCCAGTCTACTGTTCCCTCCCATCCCACGCAGGCCGCCTACCATTAGCCACCCAGAATTATGCTAATTAGTCAGTACCCTAATTTAGTAAGCATGCATCCTTACTCTCAGCATCACAGTCCCGAGGCCCAGCCACCTCTGAAAACTGCATGAGGTTTTAGGGGGACATGTAGACACAGGCCGGGACTCTACCATAGAGCTAACATCACTTCCCACAAATGCATCTGTTGTCTGCACTCCAAGACCTGAAGACAACACAGACGGCTTCGAGAAAACGAACATTTTTAAAAATCATGACAATATCAAAAATAGCCACGTAACTCTTTCCATGCGGCAGACATGGAATGTTGTCAATTGCTATCAACCCTGCAGGGGCCCTACCTACCTTGGAGGCTCCCAATAGCTCAGAGAAATGAATGCTGTCACACCTAGGGATAAAGCAGAGAGGGATCTGGTGATTTGCCTGAACTCACACAGAAGTAAAGAGCAAGCGTCAGACTGAAGCAAGTGTGCTTTACAGCATGTGCTTTCAATCTCTGCCTCCCAAGACACCCACCACCAGGCACCTCGGAGCCTATGAGAGTCCAGATTCGGCACCAGCTCCCACATGAGGTGCACCCCGCAAGCTGGAGGGTCATGAAGCAAGTCACTCAGCCTGTGCTCTCAGAGGTTCAACTTCCGGTCAGGAGAATCGCGGTGGAGCCCACATACCCAGCCATGCACACCCCTCCCTGTGTGGTAGCTCAGACAGAACAATGTAAAGTATGCAAAGTGCCTCATAGGATAGCCTGACAATCACCCGCAACAAATAAATAAGTACAAACTAGATTCTCATGCGGCAGGGACCCTATCAGCCTCTCTACAAACAAGCTGGTGGCGCTGGGCACGGGGACAAAGTAAGACTGCTAAAAATGTAAGATCGATTTTCTGTTTGATGCTGGCAGCAGTGGTGCAGGCCTTTAATCCCAGCATTCAGGACACTGAGGCAGGAGGACTGCCTGGCTTTCAAGGCCAGTCTGGGCTACACAGCAAGTCTCTGTCACAACACAACACCACACAGCACAGCACAGCCCAATATTCTTGTTCCACTCAGAACAGAGAGATCCCAATTTTCTCACCCAAGTCTTTCTCACCCAATTTAAGCTAAATTTTAATCTTAACAGGTAGGCAGGATAATGCCCCAAGGCACTGCAAGATGCCTTCTCATGAAGCAAAAATATAATTATTTTCATTTTACTCTAGAAATTTACACAGGTGAGGGAAGTACCACAGTTATGAAAGATTTCCCATAACAAACGATGCAACTAGGCAGGTTTTACTTAACCTGCAGTTAAATAGAAATCTAGTTAACCAGAGAACTCTCAGGGGAACATTTCAATTTAGTCCCTTAGATTCTGCCTGTAAGTCATATTTACCTCATGACTAAGGAAGTCTGGGGTTTGGGAATAGTGGGAAGAAACAGGCAAGGGTGCTTTAATAAATGTTGATCTACTTTCTGGTAATTTGACAGGAATCTGAAAACACTAGGTGAGGGGATTTTGCCCAGTAGAAATGGGAATCTTTTTCACTTTGCCAACCTGGTGAATTTCTTCCTGCTCGGAATGACGGTGTATTTAAGTGCCTGTAGGGAGGCCTCTATTCAGTACAGCACAGTGAAATCCAATTTAGCATTTATCTTTGTTGGCGTGCCCCCAAAGCTCTAATGAGTCCAATCCTCTCATGGTAATAAATTCATTTGTTAAAATAATCAGGATCCCCAGGTTACCGCCACCCCTTTCCACCCTGAGCAATCCTTATAAAGAAAGTTCAGGCTCTTTCCAGGTGAGGTCATCTTCTACAGGTCTGATTACGAAATCTGCATGGGCATGGTAAATTCTAAACAAGCCTGTGAAACTCCTGGGCTACACTCCTCTATGTCCCACATAGAGGAGGAAGAGGAAAAAGAAATGCTTTATTAGTGGCTGTATTTTACCTCACCTCAGAGATCCTTCCCACTGTATTTGTAAGGAGACCAGGATAAACATTGGCTGGAAGAGGAAGCTGTGCAGTGGGCTGGGACCACTGGTCAGGTGATACCTCTAGGATTATGTAGTAGGGTTCTCCAGAGAGAGGGAGACAGAGATAGAGAGAACATTTATTAGGGAAATACAGGAGTCTCATGAGAGCGTCCCATGACAGGTTTTCCACAAGCCGGAGACTCTGGGATGCTGAGACTGCTGGTCAATCCAAGCCTAAAGGCCTCCGAACCAGAGAACTCAATAGTAACTCTCACTATAAGGCCAAAGTCCTGAAAACACAGGGGCTGCTGACATAAGTCTTGGGAGTCCAAAGGCCAGACAGCCTGGAGCTCTGATGTCTAAAGCAGAAGAGGGTCACAGCTCAAGGGAGAGTGGGCCTGTTTTTGCTGCCTGTTTTATGCCAGCCCCACGCTGACTAGATGGTACCTGCCCCCGAGGGTCCTCTCTCAGCCCACTATCTCAGACACATAACTTCTCTGGCAACATCACGGACGCACTCAGAAACAACGATTACCAGTTCGTAGGGATTCCTTAACTCAGCTTGACATCTAAACCCAACCACATAGGTGGAGTCAAGACTCTTCTACCGGCTCACTTCCTCTGGCTCTAGAGTGGGTGCGGTATGAACGTAGTAAGAGTCACTACCATGCTACACCCTGATCTCACGGGATTGGTCACAGGGTAAATCCTGCCACTGCCTCGGAGATAAGGCCTCATTTTTTTTTTTTTTTTGCTGGTTCACAGATAAGCACAGAATAAATATAGCCACTGCAGTTTACAAAAGCTAAGTAAACTGGCCTTTCCTGCTTATTCTTTTGGCTATATCTCTCCATATTCCCTGTCGGATGTCCCTAGCTATGTTTCCTGCCTTTTCATGCAACTGTGACTCCATTACTTTAAAAATGTTTATTGTACCCTTACACTATGCTGGTCAGTGAAGAGCCAACATGAACCATAGGCAGGGATTGGGCTTTAGTCTTTCCTCGTGTATTAACTCATCCACTGAGCATGAGGCATTGCATAAAACAGGTGGCAATAAGAATTCAGAACTTGCACGGGCCCAGTCATACTGGTTTGTGAGGTGCAATGGAATTTACTTAGCCATGGCCAAGGGGGCCTGGGGCCATGCCCTCAATTTAGACCAAAAGCTAAGTCCTGGCCTTATCAAGTGAGAATTCCACCCCCTTCTTCACTCATGTTATGGTAACTCATTCATTTAAGTAAAGGGCAATCGAGTCACAATGCAACCCATTTTGGCAAAATCTCTGCCTGGTATTTTTTTTTTTTTTTCTGAGTAGTCACTTTAGCCAAACAAACAACAACAAAATAATCTTTTATCTTCTTATTTATTTGGTACAGGGTCTTGCTACGCAGATCCCTAGTGATCCTCTCGTCTCAGCCTCCCCAGGGCTGGGATTGCAGGCATTCACCACCACACGCAGTTTCCGTGGTCAGCTTGGCATCTGGGGGTCAAAATGGCATGTGGTACCAGGCTTTAAACCTGGATCCTTGAACTTGCCGGGCAGATGCTTAGACCACTGAACTATCTCCCCAGCCCTAGTAGCTACTTTTGATGTTTTTCTTATTTTCTTTCTTTCTTTTTTTTTTTTTTTTTTTTATTTCTCCTCTTTGACCCACACTTTACTATGTCAACTGTCTCTTGGTTCCACTTAATTCCGCAATTTTGCAAACCTGTGTGTCTTGGTTACTTTTCTCTTATTGATGGGCCAAAATACCTGGCCCCTAAAGTTAAGGAAGAAAAGGCTTATTTAGTCTACAGTTTGTGGAGGCTTCTGTCCCAAATCAGCTGGCTCCAAGGTAGGGTGGTACATGGCAGGCAGAGGGCAGCAGTTCAAGGCTGCAGAAAACAGCACAAGCTACAGGAGCCAGAAGGCAGGCACAGAGAAGGAGCCTCTCTCCTCCCTTACACTGCGTGCAGAGACCCACCTCAGGATAACTAGCACTCACACCCATAATCCCAGCATTGGGCGTCAGTCAATCACAAACTCTAGAAGCCCACCCCATGACTGCCTGAGGCTTGGAGGGGACCTCTAGGCACAAACCATAACACTGAGCAATATCTGAAGCCGAAAATAATTGTCAGGGTACTTAACCCACTAGAGTAAAACATCAGCCTGCTGCAAAGAGGGATTTGCTTATGCATAGCTGCTAACCATTTACTATACAGATGTCACTACACTGAACAACGGGAGGACACGAGGGACAGATCAAGATCTGAGGTCCTAGGAAGGCCTGCAGTGATGAGTGGAGAAGGAGGAAGTAAAAGCCCACTGTGATGAGCGTCATTCAGATGGCAAGGAAAAGCTGCAAAGACATGAATGGCTAGCGAAGGACTCAAAGAGAGGTGAAAAGAATACAAAGGGCTTAGCTCTAAGTACGACAGAATGAAGAGTTTCCCAGATCTAGTAAACAGTTGTATAATATTGTGAAGCAGAGCTGGGGAGACAGCTCGGGGTTCTAAGCACCTGCCTGGCAAGCGCAAGGACCCAGGTTCAATCCCCAGTACAGCATGCCATGCCAGGCCCAGAACCTGGGTATGCCAGAAACTGAGGATGTTGGTCCACGTCCATAATCTCAGAGCTGGAGAAGCTGAGATAGGAGGATCACTACAAGTCCCAGATGCATAGCAAGGCACTCTACCAAATCAATAAATAAATAAATACATAGATTTTTTTTTAAATTCTAAAGCAACCAAGAGTTTGCCATAGGCAAGAAACCATGGACTAGGATGGTGAGAGCCGAGCTGGCTAACAAAGTACAGGGCCGGAAGTGAAGCCGAGGAAGGTGGGCAGTCAGAAACGCCCCCCGTGCTGTGGCGTAGTTGTGTGACCGTGGGACAAGGTGGTTACGTTTCTTACATTTGTTTTCTCAGTGCGCATTCACTTCCCCATGAAGGTTACACGCGCTACTACACACAGCTCTCTTGGAAAGCTGCCGGACATGCGAAGCCCCCGCAGATGACAGCTGTTACCCTACCGTCACCTTTGTGAGCTTCCCGTCATGTGAAGTGCCATTCTTAAGCATACGGGCTCAGAAACCCAACTCTGTCAACCCATTTTCTGAAAGAGTTCATATGAAACCATCCCACAGAAAATATGCATAAAACCAGACGTCCAGGTGACCAGGAATTATCAAGTCAATGTGAATTACCTATAATATGACCACAAAGGCAGTTTCTCAGTTGACAGGGAATAGAACATGCTCTATAATGTTGATGACAACAGCAGCTTCATTTGGCTCCCTTTTTTTTTTTTTTTTTAATGTATTTGTACAGGGTCTCACTACACAGCTTAGACTTGTTGTGACCCTCCTGTTTTCAAGTCTCCCCTCTGCTGGAATTACAGGTGTGTGCCACCATGCCTAGACTAAGTCGCCAGCCCAGCACGCCCAAGGGTGAGGCTGGCATGGCATGTGGTACCGGGAACCAACCCTAGTCCCTGCATTTGCCAAAGCAGGCACTTAGTCCGCTGAGCTATCTCGCTGGCCCTCTCAGTTCCTTCACATCTGCTGGAAATTCCTTCTTCATAGACCCAGCTCTCAAGCTCCCGCTAGGTGTCTATCTGCTTTGCTTAGAAGGAGACAGCCGACCCCTTTGTGTTTTCCATTGAAATGACTGTCCTTCGGAGTTATTTTATTATTTAAGTAGCACTAGAGACTTAATGTTTGTAGAATCTGTCATGGCTCAGATCTACCACATGTCCCACCCCAAAGTCTCACGTCTTTAGAAGGCTAGTGAATCACGAGGGGGCTGAATGTGCTGTTGGGAGGCAGGATCTGCTCAGAAAACATGGGTCACGGAGGTGTGGCCTGGAAGAGCAGAGTCTTGTTGCTGTCCCCTCCCTTTGCTCTCTGCTGCCTGGCTACCAGTCCTCCCCAGCCCCTGTCACTGTGCTTTTTCACCCCGCAGTAGGCCAGCCATGGACCAAACCCACTGGTGACTGCGCCAACTAATCCTATCCTTTAAATCGTGAGTGTTGGGTACTGTGTCCCAGGAATGAGGATGGGCCTAATACACTTCCTAAAATTCATACACGAAAATCCCATCCCTTGCTACGTACTAGAGGTGGAGATGTTGGAAGAGGATGAGGTTAGGCCGGAGGAACTCATGTGAAGAAAACAGCCCCTGTGACAGTCATTGCTGTAACAAAGTGTCTGAGAAAATCACCTCCACGGAGGAAAGATCTGTTCTGGCGCACAGACTCAGAGGCTCCTGCCCATGGCCTGCTGGCTCCATCTTTCTCCGCCTAGAGGGAGGCAGAAACATCATAGCAGAACAAAGCACACAGCAGAGCAAAGCAGCCCGCTCACAGCTGCCAGCAACAGAAAGGGCTGGTTCCCTGATCCTCCTGGAGCATACTGGCGCCAGGGACCCACTTCACCGAAATCTCCTGATTAGTTTGTACCACCTCCAACAGCTCTGCTAGGGGAGGCCCAACAGACCCCACTGATGTGCGTGTCCTCTTTCTGCCCCAAGAGGGACAACTAGAAGATGGTGGCATGCAAGCTGGGAGTCCATCTGTACTCATACCCAGCAGTTCAGGCGCCAGAATCTCACACTTCCAGTCTCCAGCACTGGGCAAGATAAATGTCTTGCTCCTAAGCTGCCTAGTCTATCATATTTTGTTCTAACAGCCCGAACTGAGTGAGATGCTTATTTTAATGCCTTTGAATCTTACTGATGCCTTCTGCATATCTGTGCTCTTTAGGGAGGACAAAGTCCCTGCACTTTTGTTCTCAAGAGTAGAACAGGAAAAGCACTTTAAGACATAGAAGGTGGAATCAAAATAGCTAAAAGAGGGCTGCCCAACAGAAATTAAGTATGCAGATTAGCACCCATGTTTAAAAAATTGTAAATTTTTATAGTGCCCATATGTCAAAAAGAAACAGGTGACTTCAATTATAATGAGAAATTTCAAGTAACTCAATATACCTAAAATGCTATTTCAATATGCAATAAATATAAAAGTAAGATATGAGTAACAGGGTTCATTGTGCCTTTTGCGTTTGTGACATACAGCAATTCAGATAGCTGAACTTGCAGATGCTCCACAGCCAGATGGGGCAGTGGCCATCATGTGGGACGGCACGGAGTTACACTCCCTGGTGACTTTAGCTGTGTTTCGATACCTAGTACCTTCACCCTATGGACACTCAGCTGCCTCAGCGTCAGGGGCCCGCTTAGTAGAGTACATTTCATAACTCATTTCTTTGTCTGCAAGTGGAGAATAATTCGACACCAGAGTGGAGATGATGCCTACCTGCCCTCCACTTTATTCATTTAACTGTAACTGACCGAGCCTAGCATGTGTGGCCACTGGCAGGAGTTGGGACATCCCGGTGAATATGCAGGGGTCCCTGACGTTACTGAGTTCATATGTGGGAGAGATGATACAAAACTAAATTTGTGAATTACACAGAACACAAAGGGTGATAATCAAGCAGATCACACGCTAAGCAGACAGCAGGAAGCGGGTTATGTTAGCCCATTTTCCATTGCTATAACTAATGTTTAAAGCTGGGTACTTCCATGAAAAGAAGTTTACACAGTTACTTCTGTAAGCGCACGACTGACACCAGCCCCCGCCCTGGCCAGGTGAGGACCTCGTGTTACAGGGCATCACAATAACAGAAGCAAAATGGGGCAGACAGTTGGGCAGTCATGCACACCTGCAGCTGCAGTACAGGAGAGGCTGAGCCAGGAGGATCCTGGGTCCAGGGCCAGAACACTTCTCTCCTAGGCCCTCTGGTATTTCCTGTTCTTTGTGCCTGGAACGCCCTGCCCCCAGTCACCTTCACAACTGCTCCTTGAAGTCTTAGCACAGAGGTCAGTGTCTTGATAAGCCTTCCCTCACTCTGCTTAGAATCCCAGGGATCCTCCCACATGTGCCTCCCAGCCCGGGGGGATCCAAAGGTCCAGCTGCGAGTGAGGCCATGGGAGAGGCAGGACAGGCAGGGCCTTGCAAGCTATTGCAAACTAGCTGGCTGCTCTCCCAGGCATGTGGAGAGCCACAGGAGGGTTTAGGGCAGAGCAGTGACCTAGCCTGGTTCCTAGGCCCACAGGACCACGGAGGCAGCTGTGTTGTGAAATAAACTAGAGGGCAGGGAGTAGTCCAGGGGATCCCTTGGCCCCAGGGCTGAACTACTTTGGAGAAAGGAGATAGCAATGGCCCTCTGAGTTGCTAAGTCCCCCAGAATCCCATGCTAGGTGGTGGTTCCCCCCAACCTGTCCTCCCGAAAGCCATGCTGATGCATGCTGTCTCCGTCTCTCATGTCAGAGCGCTGCTTCGCTGGAAACACAAAGACTGCCCAGGGAAAGAAAAAGAGGTCGGCTCTGCTTTCTGAAGCTCCCTCATTATTGACAGCCCTGTCTTCTCTCTGAATATCTTATCCACCCTTCCTCACAAAAGAAGTGCAGAATAAGATTCTTAGAATTAATTTTTTTTTTCCAATCCCCACATTTGGATTTGCAGATATGCCAATATTTGGATTTGCAGAGCTATAGTTGAAGCCAGCCTCTCCCCTGGAAGTGCCTGGTAAAATGCATCTTTCATGAGCTTGCTGCAGGAGCCCAGCTACCAGCTCAGAGTCCTCAGCACAAATCAAACTTCGGCTCAACAGCAACCACCATCTAATGGCCGGGGCTCCTGAAGCAGCAGGCCTCCAGCAGGGCCAGAGGCATGGGGCGAGCAAGGGCACCCGGGCACCTCCTCCAGCAATGGATGGAAAGCTTCTCTCAGACGAGCTGACTACAGGATCGGTGAGTGGAGAGCTGATGGCGCAAGATGGGCTCCAGCCCAGACCCCTTCTCCAGGTGCCTCCCCCAGCCCCCTGCATAGATGCGAAGGGAGAAAACATCACTGGACCACATCTGTCCGCATATTTCATCAATGATGCATCCTGCATCAAGTAATAATTTGGCCAAAGTGTATCACTCTTTAGGCAGACAGGACAGGCAGCTAGGAACAGGCCAACACCCTCACAGGTGATAAGGGCACGGCCCGCACTAACTGGGGAAAATCTGACCTTAAAACTATGAGAGAGAGAGAGAGAGAGAGAGAGAGAGAGAGAGAGAGAGAGAGAGAGAGAGAGAAAACCAAAGCAGGTTGTAATATCTGTGATCTCTTTTAAAGGGCACTGTCTCCACAGGCCAGGGCTGCCTGCTGTCTGAGATCTTCTCTAACACCTACTTCTCCATCCCAGTAGCATCCCCTGGCTCAGCCTGCAGGGCAACAAGAACCAGCACAGGGCCTTGCACCGTGGCCAGCAGCTTCAGCTTGCCCAGACCTCAGGGCCTTTCCTCTCGATGGGCACCGACTGCACTCGATCTTTAGTGACACAGCAGGAAGAGTATACACGGAGACAGAAGATTCAGGTTGGAATCCAGACCCTTCCCTGACCATGGACAGGGGCTCACACTGACCTCCTTAGCCTCTGCATCCTTACCTAAGAAACGTAAAAAACAACACTGGTGTAGAGATTAAAAGATGCTGCCACAATAAAAGATTGTCCAGAGCTGGGCTGGTCATCCCAGGACTCTGGAAGGCTGAGGCAGGATGACTGTGAGGTCCCAGCCAAGGCCATTTAGACTTAGCAAGACCTTGCTAAAAAAAAGTGCTAGAGATACAGTTCAGGGTATAGGCTGTGGGTTCAATACAGAGAACTACAAAAACCAAAACGTTATTGCCTTAGTTACTCTTCCCTCATTGCTGGGACAAATAGCTGACACTCAAAATGAAGGAAGGAAAGGTTTATTTAGCTCACAGTTA
>NDGN011519268.1:2698-23271 GCA_002564285.1 Tympanoctomys barrerae | reverse complement strand
CCCCCTGAAGTCCTTTTCCTTGGGGTAGAGTAGTCCCAGTGATAAATTATGTGCCTTTAAAAAAAAAAACAACAACTGTGCAGTACAATTGTGGTTATTAGCACTGTTATCTAATCTTATACATTATTAACTCACAGCAAAATAGTATTTTCTATATTTTATAATAATTCTTTTAATAGTTCCCTAAAGTATGAAGTTGCATAATTAGAAACAAATGAGAGCAAATTGCTTAAATCTGACAACCACAATAAAGGTTAGAGTCTCTTTTACCCTTTGTTGCTCTCCCTAATTGGTGGGAAGTTGGTAAAGTTAGTAGCAAATAAGTGTTTGTTTGGCAGGAGGTTAATTAAGGACAATATCTGTAAATGCTGAATGGTATTTGGGGGTTAGAGGATAGTTTTTTTTTTTTTTTTNNTGTTTGGGAGTGGGAAAGCTGTCACAACTCTGAATATAGCTAGATGTATAATGCTATAAGCACTCACCATTCATCTCTCCCATGTGTTATGAAAATCACGTTTTTATTGAATCACATTTTAATACTTGTATCATTTAAAATAGAGACTTTGGCTTGGAAAATGTAATTTTATGGAATTTGCGGAAATCTCAATTTGGCAGCAAATGAGCTGCACTAAGGGCCCTTCTGTCACTTGCTTGCCTTCTAACTAGACACTTGCTGAAAGCCTTGCTATTGTCATCTCTGAAATGGCAATAGTGAGCCCTAGGTGGGCTGTCTCTTCAGTGTTGGTCACAGGAGGAGGGTAGCTGAAGTCACAGATGGATGGGAGCTGTGTCCTTAAGTAGATGTCCTGTGGGTCAGGATGTGAGCATTTTGGCACCTGTCCTTTCGCCCGTGGAGCTCTTGTGGAGGCCCCAGTATCCAAACCAAGGCACAGTGTAAGCACCAGGAAATTCCTGATGCTCTCTTCAAAGTGCTGCTTGCTGGGGACCGAATTGGTGTGGGAGAGAAAAAGAACAGTACCTGAATTGGGAAAGAATATTAGAATATTAAAATAAAGAATATTAGAAAACATTTTAAAAATTGTTGCATTCAAGATGAAGTTACTGCTTATCATCTTGATTTGAAATTCTGTATCATTTTAATTGTTTTTTGTTTCCTTAAAATAAAAAACAGTACCCTATAAATACATATAATTTTCATGTGAATTGAAAATAATATAAAACAAAATATATTTTAAATGGTTATCTTTGAATAAAATAAATGAAAATACCTCGTAATTTCTGAATTTGTAATTCAAAAAGATAGTCATGCTCCTTCCTTTCCGTCCTCCGCCCTGCCCTGGTGTGCTTATGTGCTGACCTTTTAACGTAGAAAGAGATCCTACCACAGGTCAGGATTTCTCCCTGCTGCCAAGCAGGTGAGGGTTACTTTAGGATAAGGGCAGTTGAGCTAAGGAAGATGAAGCCTTTACTATGGGGCCACAAACCTTGTTAATCCTCTAGGATTTCAGCTGAGGTTTGGGCTTGTTGGTACAGGAAATTTCCAGGCCAATCTATTTGAATGCTGAGTAGCCAATTTCAAATGGTCATTGTTTGTGCCTTCAGGCCTCAGATTTTCCCGTTAAGTGTTTTGTGTTTTCTAAACACACTTTTTCTCAACTGGTAAGGAAGAACTAAGGTACTATAGTGACTACCAGCCTCTCAGTGCCAGTATTAACAAGGCAAAGGACTTCTTTTAGGATGTCACCATAGAAAACAATAGCCACAACCTGTGACAGTCATCATTCATGCAATGCTAGGGGTCTTTTGTTTGTATTAATTATCTAACAAAAAAAGAAAATGCTTTAGGTGATTTTTAAAGAGAACACTGCACATAAAGTGCATAGTACAGTTCTATAAGTTACATGTGCACACACTGACATTTAAACATGTACACCGGCCAGTGTAATCAAGTTAGTCCATGTGGATCAAAAGAATACTTAAAGTAAAAACAATCAAAAAGCTTCTTACTCCCCTCTCCAGGAAAATAACCTTGATCTCTGGCTGTGATTTTGAAACTTGCATTCCAGTGGGAACTAGGTGGAGGTGCTTATTAGAGATGCAGATTTTTCATCTCACTCTGGAACTCTAATCCAGATCTGTAGATCTCAGCCTTTTGTCAAATCATAAATCTTTCTATGGTCATACTGAGTTTGGAAGTCACTGTGTTCTGGGAATTATTTGTCCCACCCTGGACCGTTGCACATGGAATCTCTATAAAGAAATGGAGAGGGGACATTTATGCAAGCACATATCCTGGTTTAGCCTCTTTTATCATGTTAAGAGGATATTTATTGTCCCTTTGTACATCTGGCTGTCAGATGCCTATGAGATTGCCTGTATCTGGTAACAGAGGTATCTGTTATGCTACTTCTTGTCTGGGCTGTAACTTCAGCTTTCTGCTGTCTAGCCTGGACCACAGTATTTACCTTCATCCTGGATAATCCATCCTTCCCTTTTTCATATTCTAAAAATGTTTCTCAGAACAAACAGAGCCACCAGAAAACAGGATACTTCAACTACCTGGTATAGACACTATAGAAGTCTAATGGATTGTAAGGGTCAAGGAGATAGTTCAGTGCTATAAGTGCCTGCCTAGCAAGTGCAAAGTTCTGAGTTCAATCCAGGTACCAGCGAGGGGGTTGAGAAAAAGCAGTTTAATGGATCGTACTGTCATTCTAGAGGATGGAAGAAGAAATAGTCAAGTGTTGTGCATGTTACTAGGCAGCAATGTTGTTAATGAAGCCATATGATATTTTCATGCACTTACTTACTCATACAAATGCTTATTGGGAACTCTTAAGCATGCACAGTGCTGGCTCCTTAAGGTACTGAGGTGAATGACACAGAACAGACCCTCACTCTCGTGGGATTTCAGTCTGCTGAGGAAGGCAGATGCTAATCAAGTGACCTCCTATGAAGAGTGGGGATGTTAACTGGAGAAGTAGCCTTTCAAAGGTTGAAATGGTTTCTGATAACACAGAGCAGTAAAACTAACCTGAATTCTGGTAAAATGGGAGAATTCATGCTTAAGTCTCTGAATGAGAAATTTCTTTTCTAAACGAAGTTATTCTTAGCTTATAGAGTAAGTCTTAAAATTTCTCTGCCCCTGTTTATATTTTGGTATATTTCTCATTTTCTCCATATGATTCTTCAGTCATTTTTGTATTTGATACTTAGAGATATGCATTCCAGTTTTAGTTTTATTTCCACAGTGTGTTTCAAATATTTTCCGTTTTACTTGAGGGGTGCCTATCATTCTACCTATGTCAACTCCATCACTGCCAGACTGTAGGTTTGTCCAGTGTGCTGTTTCTAATACTATTGTAATGAACACCTGATTCAGGAGACTTGCTCTTATTTAGAATCATGTTTTAGTGAAGGGTCTCAGAGACAGACAGGAAGAGTCAAGCCCTAGAAAATGGAACATCTGGCCATTCTGACTCCTTGTACCCAAAGTGTATTTTGAGACACCATACCCCACTTTCTTCCAGTTTTCTAGGTTGTATAGTAGCATCCTATCAGGGTTGAGTAGAAGAGCCAACCTTCTAGCTCAGAGCCAGTGTGAAATAGCCATGAAAACAAAACCACAGTCTTAGTTATTTTCTTGTGGTTGGGGCAAAATACTCAACACTTACAAGTTGGAGGAGGAAAAGTTTATTTCAGTTCATAGTTTGCAGATGTTTCAGTCCATAGTTAACTGAACCCAAGAGAGTGAGGCATGGTAGAGAGGCATCGCAGAGAAACAGTCCTTGGCAGGGCAGGCGGGAAGCAGCAAGGCCCTGCTCATCAGCAGTAAGCCTGCCTTCCCTCCGTTTCTCTTTATATTTCATCCAAACTATAAGCCTGTTGATGTGTGCTACCACACCCAGGGTGGGCTTCCATATTCTAGAACCACAAGTATGCTAAATCTATTTAGTTACTACAACCTCTATCTTATTTATTTTTTAAAAGTTTGTCATTTTTATGTAGTTGGTTGTTACAGGGTCTCACTACACAGCTCAGACTCATGGTGATCCTTCTGCTTTCAGCCTCCACAGTGCTGGGATTACAGTTGTATGCTACTACACCCAGACTCTGGCTGGCTCAGCGAGCCCTGGGGGTGCGGCTGGTGAGGCTTGTGTTGCTGGGGAATCAAATTTCAATTCCTGTGCTTTGCCTGCTCTTGGCTAAGCAGGCACTTTATTCTGAGCCATCTTGCCAGCCCCTAGTTACCACACCTTCTTAATTCTGGGACCACACATCCTATATCCAGCCACCTTTGAAAATTGCCACCTATAAGTGTGTGAGGTTTGGGGGTGCATCTAAATACAAGTTGTAACAATGTGTCTTTACTAGGAGATGGGCAGTGTGTCCAGTTTAAACTGACCTCCCTGTTGGCTTGCCGCATTGCTGTCCCTGATGAAGTCTTGGAAGTTGGTTCTGGGAAGCATATGAAAAGATCTTCAAAATTAGTTTTTGTTAGTGGTGATGATGGTGGGGTCTTTGTTTGTTTTTTTGCTTGTTTTTTGTTTATTTTTCTTTTACCAGGCACCTTGGTGCATAGCTATAATCTCAGCATTTGTAAAATCTAGGCATAAGGCAGTGAGTTGTAGGCCAGCCTGGGCCACATAGTGAGTTTAAGGCCAGTGTGAATTATAGAGAGAGATGACTTTTTTTAAAAAAAATCAGAATTCTTTACTCCAGGAGCTAGACATGGAAAAGAAGCAAGATGGTGTTTGGAGCAAGCAGCTTATGTACCCTGCAGCCCTGTGCGGGCCTGACCTGGAGTGGACACTCAGGAGTTGCTGTGACGTAGGTGGGGCAGTTATGCACTGGGCTTCCCAGGATCAGTGAGCCAGCTAACAGGGGTCTCAGAGCTCTGAACAGACTGAGCCCTGCTCCTCCTCTGAACAAACAGAGGATATCTGTTCATCATGCACTTCTCATATCTGGGGCTCCAAGTGAGTTAGAAGCACAGCCGACCCACTCATAGATTCTCTGATTTGCTCTGCACATTTGAAAGACTCCGAATGTGAGAGGTACCCAGGTATAAATGGGAGAATCCTAGGCAGGCCGAGGCAACCTTTGATCTTTCTGCCCTTTGAAGGGTATCTCTCTGTACCTCTTTCTCCCATATCCAGCTTTAACTCCATCTATCAGGTCTTGGCATAAAAGTCCTCCTGAAAGCCTTCCCTGGCATTGGGAGACAAGGCGAGGGTTCCTTCCTGAGTGTTCCCTCAGGTCTCCAGATCCCCGTGATTGCTCTTAGTACAAATAGCACTTACGGCTTATCTACCTTTCAGTCTTTTCTATGAGCCCCAGGAGGATAGCATGTATCTATCTTGTTAGCAACTAGACCCTAACAATGAGTAAGATGCCAGCACAAGAGTAGTTGTCCTACAAAAACAACCCAACATTAAAAGGCAAGTTCTTAGAGAGAAAGATGTAAATTAGTATTATAAATCAAGTCACATTGGGAAGTGAATGTTAGGGTCATTGAATCCCTGAGCTAAAAGGAATTTGGGGGTTGGCATGTAGCTCAGTAACAGAGCACTTACTCCATGTGCCAAAGGTTCTGGGTCCATCCTCAGCACTGGAAAAAGTAGTTGAGGAAAGAAAGGGCATTTAGAGCTATCTGGCTATTCTGTCTGAAGCATGGGCATTCTAGATGGCTGTGCAACCTCTGAAAGTAGGCCTAACTTCCCTAGGTGTCCTCATACATTAGAGTAAAGAACAGTCTATCATCCCGTCCCCAGAAGTTGGGAATGTGCCATCAGCAAGCCAGTGCCCTTCTCAATACAGATGCCCAACAGTCACCAGCTTTTCTTTGTTGTAAATCCCACTGGCATTTTAAAATCCTGATGGCTCCTTGTAACAACCAACCGGAAACCATCAAGAAACTGATGGTAAAATATGACCATTTCAATTTTCCTGGAAAACTCAGTTTTGATTTAAATGTCCACAGGATCTCATTTCCACTTACAAGAAAAAAAAAATTGGAAGTGACATTTGGCATGATTAGACCCATGGATAGCAGAGGTCTGAAAGTAATAGAAGGCAACTGATGAAATAGGGGGATAATGGCCTTCCGTGGAGGTCAGTTGTCCTGACTTAGCTTCAATAATGACTCTCAAGCCACACGTTTTGGGGCACTAGTCTGCAATATTGCTTTCTATCTTAAGACTATAGACTGACATCCCCTGACACACAAGTTGATATCAGCTGGTAGAATTTACAAAGCTTGCTAGCATTTTCTTTCCATCTCTGAGTGTTGTCTCTTCCCGGCAGGGAGACAGGTGCAAGAACTGTGGGCACCACCATAGTCAGGGGGTGCGGGTGGATCCAGGTTCTGCTCAGTGAGATAAAATCAACTGCTAATTCTGCCTCTGCTGTCAGGGTCTGAGCGATCTGAGGTGGGGGCCTCAGCTGGACGAGGTCCCTGCATCTTGCATGTGGGTGATATGGGCAGTTGCTCCTAGCGTTATCTTCTCTCCAGCTTGGTTCTGCAGCTCTAACCATTCATTTTCATTGTGCTGCAGCTAGGCATAGCATTCCCTTTCTCTGCAAAGGCAACAGAGGGATGCCACATGCACCGCCACTGCTGCATGTTGACACTCCTACCTTTCACCCAGCACTGTGTGGAAACAGCGTAAAGGGACTTCACAGACCCCTCAGAGAAAAGACTGTGATTGTGCCTGACGCCATGGACTTTTGAAGCATTTTTGAAAATGAGCCCTACTTTGGCTGATGTCTTCTACTGTTATTGAAATGGTCTCTTGTTGCCTACAATCAACAAGCACATGGTCTTTGTCCCAGTGCACATTCAGAAATTCTGAGAGCTCTGTTTTCATTTGGTGGCAGAGTTGGGTAAAGAACATGTCTTGGAAGGACCCATGCCCACTGCTTCAGAGATGAAGAGGAAGTTTAGGCTTCCATAGGCTCATGACCTGGACAGCAGCATAGGGATAACTCCTTGACAGCAGGTCATGAGGTCTCATGTGCAGAGTGCCTCCTACAGTGTTTGGTACTTACAAAGCCCTCGTCCAGTCAAACACTCATTGTCTCAGGCCTTAGTCATAGCAGTGGTGCCATGGTGTCATTGCTTGGAAGTTTAGAGCTAACATTGTGAAACCCTGCCATGAGCCCAGTACACCCGAGGCACTGGGTCAGTGCTGGCTGTCATTACTGTCACAGACCTCACTAGGACACCTGCATTTGGGAATGTACAGGACATCCTTTGGTGCCAGTTGCTCGCCTCTGCCCAGAACTAAGTGAGCTGCTTTGCAAGCGCCATCTCCTGAAACTGTGTTTTATTATTTATTTATTTATTTATTTATTTATTTATTTATTTATTTTGCGGTACTGGGGATTGAACTCAGTACCCTGCACTTGCCAGGCAGGCACTTATTCTACTGAGCTATCTCCCCGGCCCTGAAACTGCGTTTTTAACTGACCATTGCTTTCAGGTTGTGAGGGCTTTCACCTAAATGAATTTGTGGTGACTGACTTGAGTGGAGCGACAACTTGAAACAATAGCTGCCCCTGTGGGTGGACATTTAGGGCCAGCCTGAAGGGTTGTGACCTTCTCACTGGGCATCTGAGGAACCAGCTGCCCAGGTGACTCTTGAATGCATTTCTTTTTTGTTGTTTTGTTTTTTTGTTTTTGGCATTGGGAATCGAACTCAGGACCTTGTGCTGATGAGGAGGGTACTTGTGCCACTGAGTCTTGAATGCTTGTTCACTCCTGAGCTGTGAGTACCCTACTTCAGACCTGGATACCTGGCTGGAGTGGGGCAGTGTCCTTGATGCTTTTCTTCTTGTCTCAGCTTCCCGCCACCCTTCTGTGTCATGGTGCAGATGGTAGCCAAAGCCAGCGCTTTTCCTCACCTCCTGCTAGGCCCTCGCGTGGAGCTGGTGCAGCCCTACACAAGCAGAGGTGGGTGGAGAGCCAGCACAGGCAGATCAGGCCTGCTGATCATCGTGATGGGGCCTGAGAGGAGTGGAGAATGAGAACCACTGTGAGGAGGAAAAGCTGACTAGCCTCGAGCTCTCCTTGAACTTCCAAGTCTGTGTCGCCCAACGCAGATGACAGGGGGCAACAGAAGAAGCCATCTACTGAGCACTTGGTAAATGCTGGTTTGAGAACTAATTGTTTGGAAATCAGTGTCAGTTCTCTTCCTCCTCCTCTTCCTGCTGTTCCCCTTCTTACATCCCTCCTTCTCTTTTATTTCTCCCATGCTTCTATTTATCTGTCGTCTGACTTAGCCTTCAAAACCACCCAATTGAGCCCATTGTAAATGATACCATTTTCCAGGTAGGTAAGTGAAGCTCAGGAGGACGTCAGCTGTCTGAAATCATATGTCTCCTAAGTGGCTTGCTGACTCGAGATGCTGAGCCCGTAGCTGTGACACTCACTGCCTTTCAATTCAAAAGAGATGAAGTAGATTTTCTCCTTCTAGTCACCCTTATGTGATTTGCCTTTTCTCTTGCATCCAAGCCTGCCTTGCTAAACAACACCACTTGCTACCTGTGCAAGCTCGCACAGAGGTGCAAGCGGGGAGAGCAATGGTGCTGTTGTTAGAGCTCTTTGCTCCCAGGAGCTGATGCCCAGATCTCCTCTGACACTGTGGTGGACAGATGGGCCAAGGCTCTCCGCTGTATGGTGACAAGGCTGGCTGAGGCAGATGGTGTCCTCTGGATTAAGGGGAGGTGATTAGGAGGGGCTGGGAGGGTCTCAGTCCTCCACTCCTGTGTTGGCGCCACATCAGAATAGAGTGGCATTGGCCTTGGCCTTCTCAGGAAGGTTGTCAGAGGTGCGAGCTGGCTGCTTTCCTATTAGAGCAGCGCCAGCCTATCTCTTGGGACGCCTGCTGATAATCAGTAAATGAAATTCACCTTTCCCCAACTCCTGAAAACCCAAAGATGAGGGTTGAGTTCTAGGGCAAACCGCGAGGGCTGTCTTATTCGAACATAGAATTCTGAGCTTGCCAGATGGGGGAAATTATTTTATTTGGAAGAACAAATTTAAGTTTGTCAGTTACCTGAAAGAAAATTAAGTTACTGATTGTACATCCATTCTTGGTCCTTTGGAAGAAGATAGATTGTAATCTTTAATTAATCTATCACTCACATCCAAGAAAAAAAAAGTTTGAGCAGTGTGGGGGGGGTGCATATCAACTTCTTTGAGTGGCTGGGGTTGCACCTGGAGGCCCACAGGGCAGTACCCAGGCATTGCTGCCGGCATTGTCCACCTGCACGTTTGTTTAGTATTTTAATTTCCTCATGGATCCTGGTCCACAGTGTGTGCGTGGGGAGGCCCGCTGTGTGCACTTTGGCCACAGGCATTCTGTTGTAATGAAGATGGAATGACTGCAAGGCTGACCTTTCCATGCCTTTGTCTGCGGCCGCCCTCCTCTTTAACTGAACACCTTTCAGATGCACATGTTTTGAACTCTTGAACCGTTCATTCTGCTCACCACGTTCACTGTGCAAGCTGCAGTTTATCATCATGTGCCTCCAAAGACTCTGCGCTTCCCACGTTTGACATCAAGATAGAATTTTTCATAACCTTTTACTAGTCATAAATTTGATTGTTAAGGGACTGGGTTAATCTTATTTCTAATACTAGCATCTGATTTTAAAACCCTGATTTAGGAGCATTTTCTTTCTGCTACTTCTGAAAACACGTGGCGGGGGGCATAATAAAGTATGTCACCCGATATTGGAGAATTGTTTATTTCTGTTCATTTTGTCCTGAATAGTACCTATGAGATGCATTTGAAAACTTACCTTGCTTCTATGTTTCTTCTGTTGCAATTTCTTCCATAACCTGCGGCCGTGGCTTTGGACGGCAAGCAGAGCTGTGCATGCTCTCTGCAAGTGGTGAGGCGAGTGAGGAAATGAGCTTCCGGAAAGATGCCATCTGAAGACCTTAGAAGCATCTCGGGTCGGGAGACGCAGCTTTGTGTTGCACAACGTTTGAAAGACTTACACCTCTGAGAGTGCGCATCTGTCTTTCCCATACCTCTTTTGTTGAAACTGCTCCACTTCTCCTCTAGAATTCTCAGTATAAGGTGCCTAGTAGGTGCTGGAAACACCCGTGCTGAGTTCAGCTAAGACGTTTAGGTTGGGAAGTAGATGCAGAGATTATGCTCGTCCCAGGAAGGCCTATTCCATGCACAAAGGATTTTTGTGAGGATTGCGTGAAATCACTCCCACAGACACTCAACATTCTGCTTTTTTGCTGGGTGCACTTGTTGTGGTTCTCAGAAGAAAACTCTAGGCATTCCTTAGGAAGAGGGGTTGGAGTGTGGCTTACAGACTACCTTTCTCTTCCAGTAAGAGATTCTACATGAACTGGAAGTAGACACGAGGGAAGTGCAAACTGCTTAGTTAATTCTTGTTGAAATAAAGACTTTAGGTCCAGACATGTTATACTTTATGGTGCACAAAAATGCGCTTTAAAGAATTTTTACACTCTCACGTGTGTGTGTGTGTGTGTGCGCGCGCGCACGCGCATGCTTATGCGTACGTGTATGCTGGTATAAATGTCACTTGCAGTGGCTGAGAGGGGAATGAAGATTCTACACCTTGACAAAGAATGTTTTCTCTCTAAAGAGAGACAACTGCTAATTGCTAATGCTAATGTCAGAACGAGGTGCAGGAGATAACACCAGCAGTGACCCCCAGAATACTTATATTTGATGCCAGAATTGTTTTCTTTATCTTGCTATTAATGCACCTCTATTGAGCAAGTTATTTTCTCTTCATAGATAGGATCAGATCCAATATAAATGTATAGCATCATACTAACACTTAATTGTGAGCATTTCCTATTTTCCTTTCTAGCTCCTCCTTTCTGCAGCGCGCGTGCACACACACACACACACACACACACACACACAGAGCTGCAAGTTTCAAACTAATCTTTACAAAACAACATCCCTTCTTTCCGTGCAGTCGACACTCTTTCTGTGCCCTCTGAACTATGGTCAGTGCCGGAGTGAGTGACACAGTCATGCATTTAGACACAAGTCAGAAGAAGTGAGATAGCAAGGGCAGAGACTGCAGCAGGAGCCGTAGTAAAAGATGGACTCAGGAACCCTGGTACTCTCCACGCTGCGGTTGGGGAGCGAGTCATGTTTAGTCACATACGTGCCATCTGGGTTCTGAGCCGTGGATCTGCTGATGTTGTCTGGGCCTGGGTTTCTGCCCTGCATGTCCTATGTGCTATTCTAATATGCTTGTTGATTGTGTATCTATTTCCTCCTACTTGTGAACTTGATTAGTGTTTATGACAACCATTCATTTGGGGGAAAATATTAACTTTATTTTTGACATACAAAAAGGTTGTAGTTTTGTTAGTTCATTAAAGCGGGTGTTTGCTGTGGGTCTTTGGTCATGAGAAGTCCCTGTGAATATGCTGGCACACAGCAGCTGCATTCAGTTTCTGGTTATTAGTCCCTTTTTGAGCTGGAGTTCCTATGGGCTTCTATAAACTCATACTTATCTCAGCCATTGAAGATTTTAGGAGACTTATGTCCTGCTCCATTATAATGGTCATTGTAAGCTGAGTGGAGGAAGGAGATACAAGTAATTTAAACTTATGGAAGTCTTTTGAGACTATTCAGAGAACTTAATATGTACTAAGAATTGATGTGTGTTTTAAATATGAAGCATTGTTTAGAATATTATGCATATAGTATAAGAATACTTTTGTTACAATAATATACACCTGAGTCACAGAGACAGCTCAGCGGTCTAATCACCTGCCTAGGCAAGCACGGGGACATGGGTTCCATCCCCAGTACCATATGCCATGCTGGTCCTGCCCTGGGTGTACCAAGCTGTCCACTGAGACCTGGTTTGGTGGCACACGCCTATAATCCCAGCGCTGGGAAGGCTCAAACAGGAGGATCGCTACAAGTCTGAGCTGCGTGGTGAGACCCTGTACCAAATACATAAAATAAAATAAAGTAAAATAAAATAATATATACCTATGTACACTGGGGGGAAGATTCTGAAAGAAACAAAAGAGAATGAGATTGATGATCTCTGGACAGAGCAGGTATAAGTTAGGTCTTCAAGGTTAAGTTAATGGCCTTGTTCACCCAGGCCTGAGTTGAAGTTCTGCTTCTGTCGGGATTGGTTGTGTGATATGACATTGAGTAAGGAACGTAGCCTTGGAGCATTTCTTATCTGCAAGGTGGCAGCTGTGGTGGCTCCCCCACCCCCAGGGCTGTAAGGTGGTCGCTTAGGCACAGTGCTGGCAACTCACAAGATGCCCCAGCCAGCACCACTTCTGTGCTTTCTGCCTTGTCCTTGTCCCCTTTCCTTTCCCTTTGTCCTCCTTCACGCCTCCTGTTGTGAGCATGGGCTCCTGTTGTAATCGGAAAAATAAAATGTTGTTAATTTGTTAAGAATCAGCTAAGAACTGGCAAGTCTGTTCATGAATTGCCGTCAAGTCAGTGAGCAGATGATTGTCTAAATGGAGGGTACAGATACTGTGAATGAGGCCGACTCAGTTATCTGTTGGGTTTTGAAAGTCTGAATGATTTTTCTAAAATCTGTCATGTCACTTCCTGTCAACAGCCTATTGGCTAGACTCAGCACATGATCCCATACCCTATAGTACAGTTTTTCTGAGGATTTGGCAGTAAAGCAATACTCCGGAGAGAAATCTTTCAAATTCCTATTGACACCAAACATTTCAGCATGTGGAATGGTAAGCTAATAGAGATTGTGAGCAGGTACAGATACGTTTGGGCCCTCCATCAGTAATGCTGGACTGATGAACCTGCAGAGCAACCTCCCTGCGCTGTTCTCCTGTCCGGGTATTTGGTAGGCACCGCATTCTGACTCTGGGGATGGATCCAATATTCTTCAAGCTAGAAATGTAAAATGCCACACTGAGTCTAAAAAGGGAGGCAAGAAAGAGGGGCTTTTGGAAAAAGACAGGAATAAGTGGTGCAGGATCTACAGTTTGCCCTTGAATTTGGTCCTCAGTCTTCTTTTAGTTAAAACCGTATGTGAACCTCCTTGCTTTTTATTGTCAGGGTATAGAACCATGTAGCAAACCCGATCTGCAAAGACAAACCCTTTCCCTGGAATTGAATTTCAGCATGTGACCACTTCACAGGTCCACACATGCGGCCTGGGTCAACCAGTGAGCAGAACTGTGCTCAGCTGTGATTGTACAGGACACAGAGATGTGTTTCAAACAGACAGTTCCTGTATCGGTGCTCGAAAGTGGCGTAACCTTGAATCATAATTCAGTGAAGGCATTTCCACAAGAGGCGAAGATAATAAGCTCCAAGTGCTTTCATATTCTTTCTTTCTTAATGCAGGGAAAATCGAGATGTGGCTCTCAGTTACAAGTCAGACAAGGAGTTGGGGAACCATCACTGCCTAATTCCTTAGAGCATTAGCCCAGTCATTTTCTACAGCCAGAACCAACAGCAAAGTGATAAGAGGAAGGCAAAAACAAAGTAACAAACATTTTTTTTTTGCTTTTTGGTGAGAGAGAGATAGAGAGAGAGAGAGAAAGAGAGAGAGAGAGAGAGAGAGAGAGAGAGAGGATGTGTATAGAATGAGACTGTGTTATAAGGGTGACAGAAGCACAACACTATTTTTGTTGTTGCTCACGCTCCACATCCAGTGTGGGCTGGCAGAGTCCCTACATGCACAGTGACTCTAGGACATAGGCTAATGATGGAGTGTCAGTGGTCTCATAGGTGCACCGTCTGGCATCTGTGTCCTTGTTCACCACAAGAGATAGTTGCACAGCAATGAAGTGCTCCAGTCACTTGTCACTTTCTCCCACCAGCCTATTGGCTAAACTAGCTACATGGCCGTGCCGAGTGGGCTGTTTCCTCACTCCCTGGGCTTAGCAGAAGGTACCAGGTGTCTGTGTACAGTGCACATCTTTGTTAAAATATTGCTCCTTTTGCCTATAAAGAAAAAGACTGAGAGACATTACTGTTGCTTGATATGTGCAAACTTGGCTACTTGGTCATTGCATTGTCCACACAGATCCTCAAACAGAGTTCTGGAACCCGGGATGGAAACTTACCAGTGTAGTAGTCCTAAGCCATGCTTGGTCCTAAGCCAGGCCCAAAAAGACTGAGAATACCAAGCTCTGGCCCCAAGATTTTGGACAAGGAAGCTGTAGACAAGATTGGGACAAGGAAGTCCTAATAGTACATCCTCAGCATCATGGGAAGCTTTGAATTTCCAGCCGGCGGCCCTGCCTGGGTGCTCTTGGGACTGTGGAAAGGACATCCATCCTCTAAAAACACCTGCCAGGTCCTGCGGAGATACTGACCATGTATTGATGGGAATTGAATACCCTGTAAATCGCTCAGCGCCAAGGGCCTGCTAGGTGCCCTGTCTTGCTGCCTATGGTTCAGAAAGCCTGTTTATTTGTATCAAGGACAGTTGATACCATAATCATCAATAAAGTAAGCTGTCCACAGCCCATCATAAATTTCTTGTCAAGGAAGAGATTGTTGTTGGGAGCCTGTGATGAAAGATAATATGTACCTCCACTCCCAGCTTTTGGTTTCGAAGCCTCCAGTGGTGGACCTTGAAGGTTATTGTAATAGGAAAGCCTAGCCAACCAGAAACTCCTTTTTTGTCCTTTCAAAATATCTGTGAGTTAATCCATATATTTTGGCCAAGATCTAGCACAAGTTTTAATTTTCAATGAATAAGTGTACGCCACCATGCCCAGTCTCAATTGCCTATGTCAGTGCATCCTAGAGGCAGGGCCAGAACAGCATGCTGGGATCGAACCCCAGTCTTATTTACATGTCTGCCTAAACAGGAGCTTTAATACTCTGAGCTATCTGGCTCCCCCCACTTTTATCTGTTCTTAAGCAGACTGAACAGTCTGATTTTCCCACAGACAGAGTGAGAGTGGAGAGATTATGGTGCTGCTAGGTGTAGTCATTTTGGCTGCTGAGTGACGGTTGAGGCTGCATTCTAGAATCGTCCACTGGGGTTAACGTAACACAATCCCATAGACTGGGGCATGTGACAACCAAAATTTCTTACTTCACAGTTCTGGAGATTGAAGTCCAAGCTCAAAGGCATTTAAGAGCAAGTTAGTGGTGTCTCCTGAGGCTTCATTCCTTAACCTACAGATGCTCCCTGTTTTCTCTCTCCTCTCATGGTCATCCTTGACACTCATGCCTGTGCTTCTTCCTCTTTTGATGGTTGGATGAGGGCCCTTCTTTTATATCCTAATTTGACCTTAATTACCTCTTTCAAGGTTCTACCCTCAATATAATCATAAGAGGAATTTTGAGGGAATACAGTTTAATGCGTAACATGGTCCATATTGGACACAAGGGATGCTATGAGGGTAAGGAAGAAAAAGTTCCTACTCTCTGTCAATTTTCATGAAAGAAGTCTTAAAAACCTTTAACATAGTCACCATTCGCAGTATAGCTAATGATAGGACACAGAACGCAAGGCACTAATGCAGCGGAGGACAGGTGACTCTGACCTTGTCTAAGGGTGGAGAAAGCTTTCCCTGAGAATATGAGGTTGAAACTGAGGAATAGAGAGGAACAGGAAAGGATTATGGAGAAGAAGCTTGGGGACAGGCAGGAGAGGAAATAATAGAGTGACAGGGACTTTAAGGCATGGTTTCTGCATGTAGCAAGCTATAGGAAGTCAGAGGCAGTCTGCATTGAGCACACCTAGGAAGTAAAGACAAGAGGTCTTTTAAAAGAGTTCTGGATCCATCATAGCATTGCTTTATAAGTAGTAAAGTGAAATCACAATAGATTGGCCCAAGAACACATGGTTTGTGTTTCATCATTTGTATCTTATTTGTTGAAATAAGTTCTTATTTGTCGAATTTCTGCATCCCTGAGTCTGACCTTGGCACTTAAGGAGCACTGCCAGGAACTGGAGCCAGGTGTGACCTGTAGGAGCTTCTGCTTCTCCCTCATTGAGGTTCCGCAAAGCCTGTGTCTCAGTCCATTGCAGCGATTGTAACAAGATGCCAGAAGCTGGGGAGCAGAAGGCATTTCCCAAGTTCTGGAGGCTAGGAAGTCAAGATCACGTGCCAGCAGATTCCATGTGGCCTGGGCCCACGTCCTAAAGTGTAGATATCCACCTTCTCACTGTGCAGTCACACTGTGGAAGGGGTGAGGGGCCTCTCGCTTGGCTGGTCCTTTAGAGATGCTTTCCCATTCCCTCATCATTGCCCAGAGGCCCCAGCAGTTCATGCCATCACATTTTTAGTTAGATTTCAACATAAGAATTTCAGGAGTGTGGGCCAGAAACCTTTAGACTGTCCCACTTTGAATTGTGGGCAGGATTTGGACCAAGGTTTCTCTGTTGACTATCTTCAGAAACCTGGCAGTATCTCTCAGATCTCAGCCATCCTGTCCAGCTGTAATGTTTTCTATTAATCATGACTCCTGAGAAATAATCCAAACTGCTGAGAGAATAGAACATGGGCAGCTGAAGGGAGAACACAGCTTTGCTAAGTAGTGAACATTCCACCAGAGTGTGCCTTTTGCAATCCAGAGGCATTTTCTCTCTGAATTTGGGGAAACTGCAGTTTTAAAGTAGAGTTTACCTTAAATTTGTTTTTGCAAAATCCTTCAGAGTGTAGCACTACCTTGTTGGATGAATCATATTTTTTACTTTCATTTCCCATCAATTTAAACCTGGTCCCTCCAGGAACTGAGGGGGCAGGTCCTTCTAAATGAGTTTGCCTTTCATGCTGTGTTCTTCTGCTGCCTGCTTGCCGCAGAAATGATTCCAGGTCATTCCAATTTGTTTAATTAATTTTAGAGATAAAATTATTTTGCCCAGTAACTAGAGTGCTAATGGTTCTTATTGTAATGGTTCGGTTCAGGTTTGTTGGTTTGAAAATAAACGCCTTCATTTCAGTATTTGCCTTTTGGCTGCAGCCCGTTAAGTGGCCAGACACTGTGACCTGATGATGCCCATCGTGGCTTAGCTGGAAGTGAGTGTGCGCCTCAATTTTGTAAGGCATGTCTCATTCGTCAGGCTTTGCTCCTCCAGGCTGTCCCTGAACCAGCATTTCCAATAGATGAGTGGGTTGAGCTAAGAGAATTCATACTTTTCAACATCATCATTTTATCGGCGCCTTGATCATACAAATTTGAACTGATTTTTAGAGTTAGAATAAAGTGAGCAAAATAAATCTTAGGCCACTGGAGCATAATTGTGGCATTGAGATTTGTGGAGGTGTACGACAGCTGTAATTGGGAGGCACTGCCAGGACTCGGGGAGGGACAACGCAGCTTCTACAGAATTGGAGGCAGAATTAAAATCTGCATGTTAATAGCTTTCCTGCCAGTCATGAACAGATTCATTCTTCACATCTTGGATATATAAAGCTTATTTCAAAATAAATTCTGGGGAACGTTCAACCTGATTGAATCTGCTGTAAGCTCTGTTAATATATTTGTTCGAGTCACTTGCACTCAGAAGCTTTTTAGACAGAATATCACTTTTTTATATTATTCATGGTAATGTAATTCCCCCCTTTAATCTCCTCAGGGTTTCCCATTAAGTCATGATATGCAGTTCAGAGAAAGTTGGATCGACCATTAATCACACTATCTGGACTTCTGTGTGTCTACTTTTTGTCCATCTCTTAAATCAGTCACTTGGCAGCGGCAAGACATGTGGCCACTCCAGACCATTTGATCGAAGAGCTCTTGTTAGGAGATTAGGCTGCTAATCTGCAAGCCGAGTAATGGAAATCATTCTGGGCAAGGAAATAAAACTAGACAACATTAGCAAAATCACTACATGGTATAGGAATCAAGTACATTCTAAATGGCTTAATCCTGTAGTGTGGCCCTTAAGCTTAGAAGGAAAATAAACTTCTTGTATGTTCCCAGTTATCTAAATGCCTATAACATGTATCGTGTAATACGCAGTACGTGGGGCAACATACCCATCCCTGAGGGAGGATCTTTAAAGGATTTGTTCATTCGGTCAGACGGAATAAACAGAGACACAGTTGATTGTGGAGGCGTGTGAAGAAAAAAGCAAGAGAAGACTGAAATTTTCTTTTCTTCCACTGGGAATGGAAATGCCTATGTTAAAAAGCACCTGACTCCTACTAAAGTATTGTTTGCACTTGAGCTTGGTTGCATGGAATAGGTCCAGTCATGTGCTTGTGATTCTTAAAATCTTTTTGACTTGCTTTTCTTCTCTAATCACACATTAGTGATATCTTCGTGTCGCCATAAAGGCTCCAATTTGACCATTCTGTCTGTGCATGATCGAGACATGCTAAGGCCAATCCAGATGTTTCAGAGTTGTACATGCTTGTTTTCATCCTGAAACAGCATCTGCAAATTTTCTGCAAGACCAGGTGTGGAGCACTTTTGACTCCGAGGTCTCCAAGCCTCCATCTATTATAACTATTAAAGAATGGTGGACAGTGGGCACCCATAGATAATATGTGAACAAACGGGCATGATTTTGTGTCACTAAAACTTTATTTACAAAAATAGTCCATGGGCTGGATTTGGCCTATGTGTTGTTTTCTGGGCCCTCAATTGGCGTACATGTTTGCCTAGGAGACATGATGTTAAAACACATTTTCTTCTTTGATTTTTATGGCTTAAAAAACATATTTGCAACCATGAATAAGTGTTATTTTTCTGGATTTTCATTTCTTCTGTCGTAAGTCAATCCCCTGCTTTGGCATTTCTTGTTAGCCCGGCACTGCTTGTCCGATGTCCTGCCCTTTGGCTGATCCTGAATGACAGCAGGGCTGGGATGGTCCAGTGTGAATGCAGGAAAGAGCCAGCCCACAGATTACACTTTTTTTTTTTTTTAACTTGGGTAACTTGGGAACATGTCAAGAGTTTGGAACGGAGATTTGGAGCTAACAGCTGTGTGTTAAAATAAAAATTGTTTTAATAGGAAACAGAGAGGAGAAAGAACTAAAGGAGGTGGTGATAGTATTTGTCTCATGGATTAGGATTAATTGATGTATGTGTGATAAAAAGAGTGCTGCAGAGACTGTTGGGGACAGATTTTGCATGGTGAGGATCCTCTGTGACAGTCACTGTCTCCCACGAAATAGATATGATGGGACCACATTGTTGATCTTGGAAGAAACCTAACGAAAGCAGAACTCTCCCAATGTTTTTCTTGCCTGTTACTTAAATGCCTAATCTTCTAAACTTCTAAGTACACATGTCTGAGCTTTCCCAAGAGAAGCAGGCTAGTGGTCATTTGTGCTGATACCTGTTTTTACCCATTTGAATTCTTAACGCTAAGATTGACCCATGTAGGAAGGGAGAGAATACGGGGCTGTTCTGTCAAAGGAACAAGCGCGCACAGGACCTGAGCAGGCCCCCTTTGCCTCTACTTTGAACGGCGAGCATCATAAGCAGGCTCTCACCTCTGCGATGGCATCCCCGGAAGCTCTCCTCAGGAGGCAGGCGTGGCCTTCCACCATCTCCTGTTTCTTCTGCCGAGAATCCAGCATGGGCCGCTGTCCACTTCACGCTTGAGATCAAAATGAAGAGACACGCCCTTACCTTTCGCTTCCTAAAATTAAGCGCCTTGACAGGTGTTGTTTCCACCTTGTGGTTTGCAACCAGAAAAACGACCTCGTTTGCATGTGGTGGACAGGGCAGGAGGGTTCTGGGATGAGGGGAGAGGTTCTTCTTGATGTTCACAGGGGCCCTTGTTGGTAGGGCCATAGCCTTCCTCAGCTTGCTGACACAGTGGCTTTGTTAAGCACTGCGTGGGCATCCTCTAGATGGAACAGGTGGAGAGAAGGGTCACTGTTGAGGTGATCTAAAGAGCAGCTCACTCTTTTGTCCCAAAATTCCACATGTGATTGCAACCATCATTGGAGGCTGAGTCAGCCTCATTCCTGCCACCACCAAGGATCATTCTGGTAATAGCATTCTGATGAAGCCATCTTGACTTGTGTGCTGTCATCTGATTTACACACCTGAAAGCCATCTGCTTCCATATGGGCGTTTTATTTGGGATTCAGGAGACAAGGCACATCTGCACCTTCCACAGCATGTGAATCTTAATGAACAAAACCAGCCATGGTTACTTAAAAGGGAATGATATGACTGTATTTATAAGTGATGCAGTGTTGTGATCCAGCCCATATTGGAAGTCTGCAGTCAGTTACAGAAAGAAGCGGACAAGGGCCAGTGAGATAGCTCAGCAGACTAAGCACCTGCTTAGGCAAGTGCAGAGTCCAGGGTTTAATCCCCAGCACCATATGCCATGCCAGCCCTGTGTCCAAGCGCGTTGAGCCAGTAACTGAGACTAGGTGTGGTGGTGCACACCTGTAATCCCAGCGCTGGGGAGGCTGAAAACAGGAGGATCCCTAGAGTCCAAGCTGCATAGTGAGACCCTGTACCAAATACATTAAAAAGAAAAAACGTGGACTTCTCTGCTGGCCTCTGGTGTAGGATAGAGATAATGTAATTATATTTTACATAGTCCTGAATAACTTCCATTTTGAAAGCTTTTTGTTCTTTATCCAGGATCATACAGCAACTTCTCTTGCCTTCTGGATTATGGTCTTTGTTATTTTCTATATGCTATGTCTG
>NDGN011519251.1:695-23766 GCA_002564285.1 Tympanoctomys barrerae | reverse complement strand
CTACAAGTCCAATCTGTATAGTGAGACCCTGTAGACCCTGTACTAAATACAAAAAAAAAAAAAAAAAAAAAAAAAAAGACATGAAGTTTCCTCAATGCTCTTTATCTGAGTAGTTTGCAGGTATATCTGGCATGGCTTGATTCAGCATCCTGACTTTCTTCTCATACCTTGGATCCTTATTCTGTTCTTTGTTTCCAAAATGTGTTCAAAAGATGGCTGCAGCAGCTCTACGCTTATGTCTCGCCATAGTCAGTCCAGTGGGATTTGTTGAGATTCCTCGTTGTGGCATTTTTAGCAGAGATTCTGTTGCTCACTCTGTTGCACTGGCTTTGGTCATGGGCCCTCCTCTGACATAATTACTTGGGCCAGGGAATGCTATACACCGATTGGCTTACATTTGGAATGTGCACCCCACTCTACATAGAGGATGTGGGAGGGATGGATCCTTCAACAAGATAAATGCTGTTGCTGGGAGAAGGGGAGATGGATATGAGGAGGAATATAAATTTTGTTTATCATAGTTAGCAATTTGTTTACAAAAGTCTGTGCCTCAGTGCATTGATTCTGGGTTCCTCCAGTCTAAAAAGATGTGTTCATTTTCCATCATCTGCATGATCTCATGCATTCCTGTCTGTGGTCTCACACTGAGCATGTATCTAGCTGGAAGCCAGTGCTGCACAGTTCCAGTTTGTGGCCCAATAAGGACTAGCTGTTGGCACTGGGCTTCTCAGTGCTATCTGGCTCAAATATCTTCAGACCCACATGTGTCCAGATCTGGCTGGGGACTTACAGGTTCTTTGTCCCAAATGTTTGGGTGAAAGCACAAAAATCCCAGAGATGTGGAAACTGTTTTCTGAAGGTACAGCTAGTGGGTACCAGCCAGGATCAGAGACAGAGTCCTGAATGCTGCCTGGGTACTCTTCCTCACACCTTTCCCCATTCCCAGATGCCATTTCTTCTTGGAAAAGAGACTGAGAGTTGTACACAAAGACACCCCTTTCTTTGCCCAGACAGGAGCTAGGACACTTGACAACAGCTCAGGTGGCAGGATAGCACCTTGTGGGACAACTGAGTCTCTAGACACAGCCCTGAGCCACTGTGCCCAAAGGTGCCCCACCCAGAGTCTGTAGAAGGCCTCTGGTTTGCAGAAAGTCCGTGGCTATGCTGGCCAGCCTGTGTGTTTCTCTTCCTTGAGCCGAGCGATTAGAGTCTCTAAGAGAAACCATTATCTTCAGGTCTTGGGGATGTGGTTTCTCACATATGCAGCCCTTCCAGAAAGATTGAGCCTGGATGAAGCAGACAAGGCTCCAAGCTGAGGGTGGATACCAATCATTTTTACAATTGTTTGCAACAGGAGAGGAAACATGAGCTTAACAGTTCTGTTGTGGATGGATTTGGGGGAGAAACACGAATGAATTGTCAACAGGATGGCTTCTCCTTTTATCCTGGGATTTGCTGCTGTTCCCTGAGATCTGGCTGCCCTGCACAGAGCCCCAGGATTTACAGACATTCTTTGCAGGTGGGGGTGCATTGTGCAGTGCAGCCTGGGGCTGGCGCTGCCTCTGTGGAAGAGAACGTGTCAGGTGCGGCTGGGAGAGGAGCACTCTCCTCAGAGGGGAATGTGGCGCAGCCGCTGCTCTTCCCCCAGCTAGAGGAGGGCCAGAGCAGGGAGCTTTGACCTTGGTGGGCACCTGTGGGCCTCCTGAGTTGGTCTAAGCCTCTCTAATGTTTTCAAAAGCTCGAGACAGCAGTTACCAAGAGAAGCAGCCTTTTTAGCTTCCCGCCAAGAAAAAAAAGGCCTGCTCAGAAATCCATTTGCGGGAAGTTTGAAGTTTGAGGCCCTCCAGCTGCAGGCTGGCGGCCTGGGTGGTCGGGTGGTGGGGCGGGTGTCCCCAAGTGGAAGCAGAGTGGAGTGTGGGGCAGCAGGGAGGGGGGCAGTGGTTGTACTTAATAGCAGCAATGGAGGTGGCATCTGATGGACCTGGCTTCCAGGTTTGGCTTTGTCCTGAGCCAGCTATAAGATCTTGAGCAAGTTACTTAGCTTCTCTAAATCTCACTTTACTTATCTATAAAATGGAGACAATACCTCACTGGTTAGTGAGATAATTTAAAAAATGGCATGTATGTAAAGGCCTGAACATAGTGCTTTGTATAATTAGTGGCAGTGGTTATTGCTGTTATTATTCTCCAACAATATCCCAAATAAATATTTTCAGGCCAAAACAGTATCCATTCTACATAAATCTAGCTTCCAGATAGGCTCCTAGATTTTTTTTCCTAGTCCTACTTTTTATTTTTAATTGACATAATATTTGTACCTATTATGGGGTACAGTATAATTCAGTACATGTATCCAGCATGCAATGATCAAACCAGGCTAGTTAGTACTTCCATCTTCTCCAACATTTATCATTTCTCTGTGTTGGGAACCTCTGGACCTTTCTAGTTGTTTTGAAATATAGCATACATTGCTACAGACTGTAATCATCCGATTTTGGTTAGGACAGTGTAACTTATTCCTCTGACCTAACTGCGTTTTGTTGCTCATCCCTAGTCCCACCGCAGGCTCTGCTGACTACCGTTCTACTCACTTCTATAAGATCAACATTTTTTTTTTTTGTACCTTAGGAAAAGGTCTACAGGGTATTTGGGGTCTCACTACTAGATCAGACTCGTAGAGATCCGCCTGATCACAGCCTCCCAAGAGCCGGGATTGCAGGCGCGTGCCACCATGCCTAGTCTCAATTGCCATCTCAGTGTGCCCCCGGGTTGGGCCAACGCCGTAGGCCCAGGGATCGAACCCCCAGCCCCTGAGCCTGCTTGCAGGTGCTTTAATCTGAAGATCAACATTTTTAGCTTTCACAAGTGAGTGTAAACATGCAACACTTGTCATTCTGTGTCTGGTTTATTCCACATAATGTCTTCTAGTCACATCCATATTGCCACAGGTGACAGAATTTTGTTCTTTTCCTTGGCTGAATAATACATTCTTTACCTATTAATCTGTTGATGGATATGTTCATTTGTTGATCCCATAGCTTCTCAGCTTCACTCTGAAGCAGGTAGTGACTTTCGAGCACATTGTTAGAAATTCTGAAACTATTGCTCATTAATATTGGTAAAGATAATAACATTTCAGGATAATTTATCACTTTTCAAATGTTAGCCAGCCCTGAGTGGGAAAGACCCCAGATACAGAGCAAATGATTCCTGACTGAGGGGAGAAGAGGTAGGTGGGATATGTGCTGGGGCTGTCAGAGGTGGCGCAGGTGAAAGCACCTGCAGAGTGGGGCAGAAACTGGGACCTACGGGGTTTCCCATTCCCTCCTCCATGCTCAGGAAAGGAAGCTAGGGGAATGAAAGTCATCAGTGGACAGCCTCAGGGCTTTGTGTGTGTCTTAATATTTTTGTTTATGTGATAATGTCACCACCCCACAGCTGACGGTCTTATTTCCATTTTATGGAAAAGGGACAGATGCATGATTTCCTCCAGGTCTCATCTGAGGAAGGACAGAGCTGAGAGTCAGTGTCAGGCCTGAGTCTACCCTCTCTGATTTTGTTCTGTTGGAAACAACTATTCCTGTTAGACATAATAGCTTGGGGTTTTCAGAAAGTCACTAGGAGCCAGCTCTGAAAAGGACCTGGTAATTTGAGGTCTCCCCTGGTGTCTAGGCATTGCTGGGTCCTGTGTGTCCCACAGGCCTGTGGCTTACTATAGCAGGGCAGGGCCCTGGCGGCCTAACTCTCCAGGGAATGCTTCCCATCTAACGCAGCTACCACACACCCTACACTCTGACCCCACACTCCCCAGGCCTGCCCCATCCCTGGTAGGCAATGAGATCACTGAGCAGATCTTCCATGGTGTGGGGTTGTAGGAGTTAGGTGATATGGGTTTGGGCTGGCCACAGGTGGTCTCAAGCTTCTCCTAACTCTCAGGGCCTGGGTCCGTGGGCTCCCAGGAAGGGATATGCCCCACTGTCATCGCTCTTGCCTGTGACCTCCTTTTCATGGTATTACCTTGGTTGTGATACCACTTCAGTTGTCTGATTGTTCAACTATGCATAACACCCATGCTAGAATGTAAAAGCCAAAAGGCCAGAGCTCGTCCTGCGTTTGTTTGCTATTGTCTCCTCAGAACCTAGCATTGTGCTTGAACTATTGTTCACTCTTTCCTTACTTGATGTACATATCCCAAGCACCTTCTGTTTTTGTCGGTGTGGGCACTGTGGGGAACTCGGCACTGTGGATGTACAATGAGTATAGCAGAGAATGCTCCCCTTCTGTCCTGGGCTATGTAGAGACACAGGCCAGTGGCAGGCATAGCCTGGGAGCACAGGCTAGCCAGATGAGTGACGGCAGTTGCATGCCTGGGCTAGGACCTTTCACGATCAGGACGTAGGGGCTGGCCTCAGTCTCCGCAGGCTCCTCTGGGCAGTGAGCAGCAGTATTCCAGAGCTCCCCCTCCTGAAGGTGGTTGGGTACCAGGGCTCTGCTCTCCTCTGATGAAAAGGGCTGGCGAGGCGCCCAGGACTCACTCACCTGACCTGTTGGGGTTTCAGATTTGTTCCATATGAGCAGTCAATTAATTAGTAACTGGAGCTACCCATCATCCTGGGTTCTTGCATGAATTGCCAGGTGCCCCCTCCTCCTTCCTTTCCATTTGCTCAAATTGAGCAGTCCGGTTCTGTGATATCATTTGAAATGTGGCCAAGAAGCAATTAATGTGCTGTTTGCTGACAAGGATTTGCTGCCACTGATGGGAAGGCCCATGCAGGGGAGAGGAGATGCGAGAGCAAACAAAGCTGCAGACAGAGGCTCTGCTACTGGTCTTTGCAGCGCATCACAGCCTTGAAGCTTCTCTTGCCTGTCCAGACCCCAGGGCTTCAGGGGATACTCCAGGAGATGGAATGGGTTGGATTTGCTGTGGGCTTTGGTGATGATCATTGAGATGGCAGCTGCCAGCTACTGAGTCCTCAGAGTACGCTCAGCATTCTGGGTTCATGGTCGCACGCATCTGTCCAGCATCCCCAAGGGAGAGGTGCCACAGGCCCACTGTACAGGCACAGAAGCTAAAGTACCAGAGACGCCAGCACCAGCCTCAGGTGACCCAGGCACCATGTGATGGGGTGGGATCAGACCTGCTAGAAAAGCCTGCTTGTTCAGGCAGGTGCTGGCAGGGATGGAGAGGGTCAGCCCCTGGGCCCACCGCCAGGTCACAGTGACTTGCTTGGGGACATGGGGCTTGATAAATGCAGTATTGTGTAATCAGTGGCTACCTCTGGAGGGCAGTTGGGAAGATTTGGGTGGAGTGGTCTGGTCTAGCCCAATTGAAGACCCAGAAGAGCTGGATGGAGAGAGGGGCTGCCTGCCATGGTGGCTGGAAAGGGTCCCTTCCCCACCCCATGTAGTTGGGTCTGCACAATCTGGGGATTCTCACAGAAGTCCCTGCACATTGAGGTAGCCTGACCCTGGGGCTGCATGAGGCCCTTCTCTCAGCAGCTGGGGAACACTCTGCTCTGCCTTCTCAGCCTTCGTGCCAGTCTTTAGGGGCAGCTTGTGGGAAGTCTTGTCTGCCCTTAATGGTGACTCACCCTGGGTGTAATTATGTAGAGAAATTCATCAACAGAGACCATTCCCAGGACCACAGTCAGCTCACCGGGGCAGCATGCGGGCCCTGTGCCTGCCCTGGAGCATCTTTCCACGCATGCAGTGCTGGCCTTCATGGATGTGCACTCCTCACTGCACAGCAGCGTTGCTTGGGTCCAGGGCCTGGCCCTTTGCCCCACAACATTTTCACATTGATCTGGGGCTCAGAATCAGGCTTTGACCTTGTGACCTTGTGATTCTCTCTTGCCAGAGAGAAGTGGAAACCATTAGAATGAAAATGCTGGCCCTTTCCCCACCCAGTCCCCTTTCAGATAGCTCATGTGCCAGGCAGGGGTGGGGGCTGAGAATTGGAGGAAAGTAGCACAATACAATTGTCAGGGATTGCCTGGGATAGGGTAGGAAGAATCTAACAATGAATGGAGGCAGGAGAAATGCTGTCCATGAATAGGTTTGCTTGTTAGCTTCCTTAGAGTAGCACAGATGCATGGCAAAACTGTCATCAGGCATACTATATCAAAAGGTAGATTATGACAATTAGCCTTTTACCTGTATCCCTTGTGCCCACCAGAAATGGGCTATTCAAGTGTTTAGATGTCAGTGCTTGTGTGTGTATCTGATAAATCTTGACTTGCCTTTTACATGGATAGCAGTGTATTCTACATACTGAGCAGCTTGCAGTTTTTCCTTTGTACCATTTGGGATGTTTCTGGTGCTTGTTCCATATCAGCTCAGATGGAACCACCTCATTCTTTTCAGTAGCTGTGTTCTGCCATTATCTAGATAGATTAGCCCTTCTTCTGACAGGGGTCCTATGAGTAGGCTTGTGGCTGGCATGTGGTTTTGCTCCAGTAAACAATGCTGCTGAGGTAAATGTCCTCATGAAAACGTGTACTTAGGAGCAATTCCTAGAAATGGAAAGTCTGATCAAAGTGCGATGCATTGAAAAGTTTGATTGATTTGGTCACGTTACACTGAGACGGGGTTTGGACCAGTTTCCTCTCTCCAGTGAGATGTTTTATTTCCTCATATCCTCACCTCACAAAAGAGTATCAGACTTGCTTGTCATTGCCAATCTGATAGGGTGAAAAAGGAGTCTTGCTGTGGTTTTGTTTTGCATTGACGTGGTTGCGTGTGGTGAAGTGGTTCCATACAGCCTAGCCGCATGTGCTTCTTGAGGGGGGTTAGACAGCTTGGTGTGTGCAGCTTCCCTTCAAGACTGGTTGTCCTCTCCAGGGGCTCTGACTGCTGTGAATTCAGCTGCACATTCATATGGGCAAGACTTAAACTGAGGCAAGAGTGGGAGGCAGCCTTCTTCCTTGCCTGGCCTGGGGTGCAGGCAGCCCACTTGGAGGCAGGCAGGGGGACCCGGTGTTGTCTCTTAGAGCTTTCCAGTTTGTGGAGTGGTGCTGTTTGTGGAACACACTCCTTACTGAGCTGCTGGGCTCTGCTAGCCCAGAGCTTCCTGAGTCTCAGTGCTCCAGAGCAGTGGGCCTCCAGGCATCAGGCTGACGGTGCACCTCTCCTCCCTGCCCTTGTAAGCCACTTCATTCAAAGCTGTCTGTTCCCCATGCTCTACCTCTCTCTCCTCCATTTCCCATCCCCAGAGCAAGGATGACATGCCCAGAGGCTCCTCAGTGACTTCCCCAACTCCAGTTTCTCCTCATTTGTCTCGCTTGATCACTCTGGTGACTTAGCTAATTCTCTTTGCCCCTTTATGTCAGCTCTGGATATCATATCTCTTGCCTACTAGTCCCTGTAGATAAAACCCAAAAGCCAGCAACTGTCACTTCTGCGAGTTGGCATTGCCTTCTGCCCTAGTCTTCACATTCAGTCTCCATCCAAGTCTGTCCACTCCTTCTGCCCAGGCAGGCTCTGTGCCTTCTGGCTCCTGTGGCCTTTGTTCATGTCTTTCCTCTAGCCTGGGACCCTTCACTTGTTTTCTGTCCTGTAGACCTTTATGTCAAGGTCGAGAGCACTACCAAATATCTATTTTCATCACTTATTTTCTATCTGCTGGGATAGAGGGTCATTTTGGTGTCTATGCGTCTCTCACCTGGGGACACTTGTCTTCCTGTGGAGACTAGGGCCTGTCTCCCCACCTGCTCATGACCTGCATCTGTCTCACCTGTCATCACAGCCATGCTCCTGGTAGATGCCAGTGGCTATTGAATGCATGAATGGGAGGACGATGAGAGCCCCAGAGGCTTCTGAACCATTAGTCACTTGTCATGTCAGGAGAGACTGGACATGAGGAGATCTTTAAAAAGGTGATGTGAGAATCACGGGGCTAAGACCTGGGTCAGTGAGGACAGAAGGGGTGGGAAGGAGGGGCTCATTCTCTTGGATACTTTCTCTCCGTGTCCAGCCATAAGTCTGACCACCAGTAAGCCTTGCTGACAGCAAGGACTGCTGCTTCCTGCTAGTATGTCCTTGCACAGCACCTTGCTGGGGCCAGCACACAGCAGGTGCTCAGGGGACAGGGAATCCTGGGAGATGGGATTGGCAATGGGCTTCTGTTGCTTTTCCCTTTCTCCAACACCAGATGAAGGCCAAATGCAACAAGAGAGAGGAAGAGCCTTGGAGGTGGCATAGCCTGGGTACCGTGCTCCTGGTAGTGCCTGTGGCATGTTGTTTGGCCTATCTGGATGTTAATGATGAGGGTTACCCTGAGGATCACCCAAAGCTCTGTCTGCACAGAGCCTGCCCCATGATGGTGTGGTAGGAGTCATGCTGAGAGGGAGCTGGGCTCTTAGAACCTAGCACGAGTCAGGTAAGGTTGAGAGAGACACTCTAGATCACCACCCGAGCACCTACTCCTCTTACCCCTGGGGGACACCTAGCCGCTTTAGCAGAAAGTGAGTCCTGCTGCAGTTATCTATGGCCTTCAGTGGATAGGGTTGGCAGGACACAGTAAGGAAGATTATTTTGCACCCTCCTTTCCTGTCCAAATATGTGACCATGCCACCTATTTGCCTGCCCTTCCAGCTGCCCTAGTTGGTGGCAGACAGACTGGCTAGAGGCTGGCATGGAGAGGGCACTCATGCTTGGCTGAATGTGGTACCTATAATGTGAAGGCAACCTCAGAACCTGATGTGTAGCCATGCCCTGCTCTCAGGCCTATGCCAGGCTGATGTCACTGGGTGTGAGACCTGCTGCTAGGGAAAGGAAGTTCTTGGGAAGCCAGGCAGCCATTGTTGGCTGGCTTATCTGGATTAGGCTTTTCGCGTGGAGGGAAGAAAGGAATCTGCTTTGTTGCAGCTGGGCGCCAGGCTGGAAACACACTTGGTGCTTCTGGCAATCACCACACTCTCCAAGGCTTATTTGTTGCTTTTCTGAGACACGTCCAGGTGCTCTCTGTTATGATAGCAAGTGGTGACACAGAGTTAGCTTGAAACAGGATACACAAACAGACTAAAAATAACTGAATTTGGGGTGGATTGGCACCAAGTCTCCTGAGCAGGCTGTCACTGCTCAGCCGAAGGGTGAGGGTAGGTACCATCAAAGGCCCTGCTCAGAGCTAAGGGGGATGGGTGTGGCAGTGGCCCTCTCTCCTGGCACCATTTCCTGCCACCACGTAGCTGCGGCTGTCTGTGGGTGGAGGTGCCAGATGGTGCCTGAAGCCCAGGGGAGGGGTATGGTGGGCCCGGATGTGAGGGAGGCAGTTTATGTCTGTTTGGAGGAAGCTGGGCCAATGTTTGGACATCTTTATGGTTTGGGAAGTTTCTTGGCCTCACCCAGAGGAGCCATGGTTGCATCAGAGTTTGAGGTCCTCTCCTCGGTGGCCCAAGTGGAGGAAAGAAGAGCAGAGGAAGAAATTTAGAGTCATTGAGAAAGGATGGGGAAATGGGATGCTGTCATGATCCTGGGCTGCAGCTTCAGGTCACCTCTATCACGTGAAGAACTCTAGATCACGTGTGGAGGCCAATCTGGGAAAGGAGAGAGGCTAGAGAGCCTGAGTCGGACATCCGGGCCTGGCAGTGAGGTTTCCGTGAGTGGTGAACGTCATTGTAAAACACTTAGCAAAGGATAGGCTGCCAGCAGGACCAGAAACGAGCCTCACGATGAGGACTCTACTTACGCTGCCATTGCCAAGTGGAGTCTATGCTTCTGTGAGAGGCTCAGTGCCGGCTGCTCAGTGAAACTGCTCCTTCAGCTCACGGGCCCACCCCACTGCACCCTGTTCTTCAAGGGGGCGCCCCCAGCAAGCAAGCATTTGCTATAGTACTGGTTAAGTTCTATCCACCAATGTGTATGGCTTCCTCCTGGCTGTGGGGTAGAGATCTACTTCTCTGACCCTTTGATCTCGTGGTCAAGTGACCTATTTGGGCCAAGAAAGTGTGAGCAGATGTGGTATGGGTTACTTCCAGGTGGAAGTTTTAAAATTCAGCCTATGATTAGCCTATTTCTTTTCTTTTGACATGGTTGCTTCAGACTTGGCAGATCTGTCTGCCTGGTGGCTAGAGGAAGGATAAGGCAGGCAGACACTCTAGTGAGATTTTGTGGTAGATGTTCCTGCAGTATAACCTAGCCCATCCTGACTGTACAACCTCATGCCTGGCCTAGAGACTTATAGCGGCAGGGTGTGGGTCTCCTCCAGAGCCTTGATGTTGCTTGAGAAAACCTCACACACTTCCTGGGGGAAGGTAGTGTGCTGCCTCTGTCTGCTCCCCCTCTGCTGCCAGCCAGCTCTCCATGAGCCAGGAGCAGGAGAGGTAGCATGGGAAAGATGGTGATCTGGGCTCTGCCCATCTCGATTCACCTGGCACCAGGGTCCTAGGAGCTGAGAGAGGAGGCATGTCAAACTGGACAAGCCTCCTTAGCTGCCAAGAGGTGCTCCATGGGTTCTGCCAGGGAGAGTGAGTTAGTATAGGGTGTGTATGTTTGCCAGCAGGTGAAGGAATGAATGGATGAATGAATGAAGGCTTGGTGCCACCAGGGCAAGTTTTGCAAGCTCTCCAGCCAGGAAGGTCACTGGGTGCCTGGGAAGCCAGGAGAAGTGAGGAGCTCTGGGGAACAGTGAGGGGCCTGAGCAGGTGTCTTGTAGGGTGGATGCAGTGGTGATGGAGAGGGATGGGGCTCCCAGGCTTGCCTGTGTCTAGCTCTGTCTTTGTCCTTCTCAGAACTCACTGGGCCTGCCCCTGCTGTGCACCTGCTCTTCCCTCTGCCACGTTGTGGCTTGATCTTCCACTGCAGATCCATGTGGCCTCCTCTCTGAAGCCACTGTGATCCTTCAAAGCGGTCCCCCACTCACAGTTCTTAGTCTCCATCTGTGATGACCTGAATCAATGACCTGAGTGGCCTCCTTTTGCAGTGCTGCCTTGCCAGGCAGCCAGGGGAGGGCGCTTATCATCCTCTTCTCTGTCTCCTTCACTGCCTGGCACCTAACCCCTACCCTGCTGCTGGTTATGGAGTGATGAGAGGCCTGGTGTTACCTCAAAGTAGCCAAGGGGCTCTCAGCTGGATGTGGAAGCAGCCTGGGCTGCTCCTTGGGACCACTGTCATGTTTGTGTGTGTCCAGGGGCAGCATGACCTCCAGTCTAGAAGAGAGGTTGGAGCATTAGATTTTCCAGCTCATTGTCAAAGGTTTCTCTGGGCACTGCAGCCCGCAGTCTAGAGAAGCTTTGGCACAAGCTAGCTGCCAGGGTTGAGGAGTTAAGGCCCAGGTGTTTGTGAATGGCAGTTGTGTGGTCCAAGTGTCCTATTCTTGATGGATGCCCATGCCATGACACAGCAGTCAGGCTCTACCTCATTGAAAGCTGGTGCTGAGGAACGTTGTCAAACTTCCCAGAGCCCTGGAGACTGGAGAGGAAGGGTGCCCAACCCATGCTGGGTGTGAAAACATTTGTTCTATAGCCTCTGCAGCAGGTTGGACAACCTGGGCAGTGCCATGCCACACCCTGGCCCTACACCCTTTAGATTCTCCATTTTCCTGTGCCTTTGTAGGGTTTCCTGAGAGAAGCAGCTACCCTGTTCTTGCAGAGCTTAGGGTTCCCTTTACAAATAGATGATCCCTTCTTTAGTTCTACAGATGGCTCTGGAGGGCAGGAGGGTGGCAGAAGTGTCCCAGGATAGCAAGACCATCAGGGCATTCCTCAGACTTGATGACTGTACAAGCCTCATACTCCAAGCTCCACATAATGGCTGTTGTTCCAGATTCTGGGGATGTAGTTCTCCTGCATGTAGCCTCAGAAAAGGCTAATTCACTTGCTGCAAACCCTTGCTGGGTGCGACTCTGCATGATGGGGAGCTCTGATGTTGATCTAGGAGGTATGCTGCGCACGTCTGCAAAATGAAGACACAATTGTTGCCTTCTCCAACCCAACCCATGGCAGGGCACTGCTGCTTTGTCCCCCGGCAAGCTGTGCCCCTCAGCCTAGGGCCTAATGTGAGGTGGAAGGCCAGTCAGTACATTTTGGCCCAGAAGGACCTGATGAGCCCTGAAAGAGGTCAGATGCAAATAGGTCAAGGCTTCTCTCTTGGGACGTGGTTGGAAATGAACTTGATCCCTCAGTGACTTGGCTCTGCCTCTGTTGCACCAGCTGTTGGATGGGGTTAGTGGGTCTGGCCCACAGTCCAGTTGCTGGGTGTAGTGTGTGGTCAGGGGTACTGAGGTGGGTGACACAGTCCTAGCAGAGTGGGAAATGGACAAATAGTGGGAGTTGGGTGAAAGGAAGTGGCTCTTGTCTCGCGAAAGAAGATGGACAGTGGATGGGTCAGAAGCAACTTAACTTAGTAAAAGTGGAAGTTGAAAGGACAAAGCATGAGTCTCTGACTCTATTTGGGCATTACTGTTAATCTGGACCAAATGGAATTTCTTTTCTTCTGCCCCTGTATGTGGCTGGCTCTGTTTTGAGGCTGTGTTGGGCCACATTATGACATTTCCTGCTTCCTAATGGCTCCTTCACTCACTCAGAGAATCTGGCATGTGCTAGTAATCACACAGGACTGGCATGGATCACCAGGGAAGGGTGGAACTGGGTGAGGGGGTCATGTAGGCTCACCCAGAGGAGAAAAGGAGGCCTTGGGCAGCCGTGGGAAGAGTAGACTCTCTGGGATGAGTCTCCTAGAATCATCCTTGATTGTGTAGCAGTAAAACTAGAAACTCTGTCAACTCTTATGAGGCTGCCCAGACTTTTGGGTCCTGCAGGTACTTTCTAATTCAGTGAAGGCAGCTGTGCTGTGATGTTGGCTATTCCTACCACATATTATAATCGCTTCCTTTCTAGATACATTGTGCTCACTTATCTGGACTTGGGTGACCCCAATGCTCAGCCCAATATAGCCCCCAGCACTACTATGGCTCTTGTCTTCATTGTTCTTGGCATCAGCTGAAATGTAGATTTGCTCATTTCTTGCCCGATGCTTGTTCTGTTTTCTCTTGCTGGAAGAGCACTAGAAGGGCATGGTCTTGTCAACCAGTGTTACATCATGAGCCTGGAATAGGCCCAGGGTAGGGGCTCAAGAGGTATTTGCTTCATAATTTAATGAATGAATAAATGCAAATTGGGTTTTCACAATGGTCTGGTAAATTAGATGGTGGTGTTATCCTATGTTCCAGAGGAGAAAAATATGGCTGAACGAGGTGAGATGACAGCCTAGATTTCCTAGTGCAGTGGTGGCGAGCCTACCTACCTAGCTGGTAGATGCTAGGGTATGCATTGGCGTCTCCATGTTGACACAGGTCAGGTGGGCACAGGTGTCACCCAGTTTTGGTGCACTGGGTAGACCTTGGCACGTGTAGGAGCTGTGCACTAACAGCAGTCATTTTATTGCACGTGGCACGTTGGGATGGAAAGGCTTTGCAGGAATTTTGCTTTATAGGCACATAAAGGCCTTTATTACCTATAATATGGACATGAGTCCAAAGAGGATTCAATTCTGCTTTCTACCAAGGGGTTTGTCTGAGGTCTTTGCGGAGGCCTGAGCTCTGAGGAAGCTGAGTTCCAGGGAGCAGAAGAGCTGGCTGCTTGTAGGGCCTGGAGCAACTTGGGGTAAGGCAGGATGGGGTGGTGGTATTCCTGGGGTGAAATGCAGGTTTTAGAAGCCTCAGTGGGAAATGTGACATTATGTAGCTTATTAAACCTCACAGAAGCCAGGAGAGCTGCTTCTAATTATAAGGATGAAAATTAATAGAATAAACCTCATGCCAGACTTGCCATTGCTGGAGCAGGGAAGGTTTTCCTGCATGGTCAGAGTTGGTCAGGACATGTTTGGGGCAGTCACACTGCAAAGCAGGGGAAACACTAGCTGTCTGCAAATGAGTGGGCTGAGGTGGGGGAAGGGTCATTGCCAGTCCCCACTTCTTTTTCCCTTGGGCCCAAAGAGGAAAGAAATGGCAATGATTTGGAAGCTCATGATAACTTGTTTTATAGAGATCTGAGACAGAAGGCTTTGCTGATGCCCTGCCCAGTCTCCAGGGCTGACAGAGGCACTGGATTGGGCATCCTGCAAAGGTGGACAAGGAAATGTGGGCTGCCTGTGAACTTCAGACCTGGAAAAAGCTGCGATGGAAATTGGGGCGCTCACTTCTGAGGATTTGTCTGAGAACCTTGTCCTTGGGTGACTGGGTGAAGCTAAGGTACCATCACTGTGAAGGGGCTTGACTTCCGATTCTGCCATGGGTGCTGAGGACATCTGTGGGATACTTTGGCTGAGAATATCATTGCAATGGTTAGTCCAGCCATACATTGCTCATACCCCTGTAAAGAAGATGGTGCAGGCCTGGAGCTAAGAGCTGCAGGCTGAGAAGCCCAGTCTTTGGGAGGGTCAGAACTCTTTACTTGAGCACAGGAGTCACTCTGGTTCCTATCTGCCTTCTTCCCAGCCCACCTGTGCATGGCACATCTGTTGTGTTGGGACTCATCTGCTCCAGTGTTGGCTTAGCCCTGTCTACCATAGTCCAGCTAGAGTGCATGCATGGGAGTAAATAATTGAGCTGGGTGAATATTTCCTTCTCAAGTGATCTCCCTTGGCTGCCTCAGATTAGGGTAGCAAATACTCAGTACATGTTAAGTATTAGTATCAACCTCGAAGACTGATACTTATTGATAATGAAACAGGTTCAGAGGATTACACCCAAGGACACACAGCCAGGAAGTAGTAGACCAGGATGTGGGAAGTGATTAATTTCAAGCCAGTGTTGAGGTGCCACATTCTGCTGCCTTCTTGAAAGGATGCAGCCTCTGTCTTTCTAGGATTTTTGAGTCTTCCTAGATTTCTCACATCATTCTTTGGAGGTGGGAGGATCAGGCATTCTTAGCCTCACTCAGCCAGTGAGAAAACCAAAAGACTAAGTGGCTTACACCGCTCATACTGTACACTCACTGGGTCCTGTCTGTGGCATATGGTGCCGGAATGATGGATGTGGTTATCAAGGGGGTTCCTTCCTTGCTCCTGGGGAGCTGGCTGCCCAGTGCCTGGAACTCAGGAAGACCTGAGTGGTTCCTTGCGCACATGGCCACCTTGGTGGAGACTCTCTCCTGGAGAATTACCCCCCACCCCATGGACCAGGCAGGGGGCTGGATGGCAGGGTCCCCAACTTCGTACACCTCTCGACACAATGGGCAGTGGGCCGCTTAGGGTGTGGTTGGCCAAACTGGACTGTTTTCTTGGATTGTTGTATTTACTTTTGCCTGTTTATAAAATACAAAGATCTAATAAAACGCACTCGAGGCCTGAACAAGTGAGGAACATTTTGGAAAGAAGTACAAAAGGAAAGAGATCTTGGAATACCTAGCTAATCTGAGTTGCTCCCTCCACCCTGAGGCCTTGCCTTCCAAAGCTCCACTTCTGCTCCCATCCTCTGTAAAGCCAGCTGAGACGTCTTGACATTAAGCACATGGTGGTGCACTGCTTTTGGTGCCGGCTTTGCACACGTGCCGGCTGAGAACAGGCCTCTTCCCAGCAGTGGATGCTGGCACCATGGCTCTTCCATCTAAGGATCCCTGAGGAAAGGCGGCTGATCCCCTCACTGACGTGCCAGGACCCCGGATGCCGGGGCAGGGGAATGCTGCAATCTAAACATTTACATTCTAAAAAATGGGAAATCATTCGCTTAGATATAAATTAGGCAGGGCCTGACGGGTTTATTACATCCTGGAATGCTTTCATGAGGCTTTCAGAGAGTCCGTGGTGCAGGCCCAGGTCTCCAGCTGGGATTGCCTTTGGCCTGTTCCCGGGCCCCTCCTGGAAAACACAGGCGGGGCTGCCTTCCTCATATTCTCGTGCACCCCTGTGGGGTTGGGGTATGACACTATGAACAGATAAACACAAGGTGGCACCTTTGGCAGGGCGGCACCGTGAGCACAAGGTTTCTTGCTGCTGACTGGGGAGAAGCTGGCTGGGAAAGTAAGTGGGAGGAGCCAGCCTCAGAGGCCCAATCAGGGGCCGCGGATGGATGGAGGGCGGAACAGAAGGATGCCCAGGGTTTTCACAGATGCATACTGTGACTCTCACTGAGCAGGAAGGGAGCAAAAGAGTACAGTGAGAGAGATCTAGGTGGGAGATACCGTGTATTCTTCCATTCTCAGGAGGCATTTCAGAGAGTTTGCAGAGTGACTCCGGAACAGGGATGTGAACTCAGCGAGGACGGTGGCTGGCTCAGCGCCAAGCTCCTCCTAGCCAGCGGAACACCTTTTCCCGCAGGCTCCCTAAGTGAGGGCTGGCTATCTCCTGCTCAGGGAGTTTATGAGAATTCAGGGAGTAGGCGGGGAAAACACAAGCAGGCACGCATCACTGAAATAAGTTGTGAACTCGCTTCCCTTTATTCTATATGGTTTAACACTCATCTATGTAGGTATGTGGTGATACAAGAGAAGCATACCAAATGATCTGTGTGGCATCAGCTACTTACTTTCTGGTTTGGAGCGAGGACTCTGCTTTGTGGTTGGGTTATTATTTTGGTGATTTTATTTAGAGCAGAAGTCTTCACACCGTATTGCATTAGAATCACCTGTGCGGCTCATTAAACCATCACTGGTCCCTACTTATCTTGGCAGTTTCTGATTAGCTCTTGGAGTGGATCCTGAAAATTTTGTTTTTCACAAATTCCAAGGGATCACACACTGAAAACCACTGATCTTGAGAGAGGGGTGTGTGAGCTTTGGTGCGTGACCCAAAATTTCCTTGAGTTTGAAAGCTTATCCCTCATGCCTCTGATAGAATGAAAGATTTCTGGGTGTACATGGAATCATTTCCTTGATTTAGGAAGAAGCTCGAGTCTTTTGGGTGGGCAGAAGCCAGGTCTCTGCCACATGGGGTGATAAGTGGCTTTGTGAATCTATAGATCCACTTATCTGGCATCTACTAGCATCTACTCTGTGCCCAGCCCTGGGTATGACACATCTTTAGCATCTAGAAAGACTTGGGTGCAATGTGACTAGCACCATTTAATCTAAGAAGTTGTAGGAGTACTTCTTGGTGCCAGTAGGGCTGCCAATGTGGGGGCTTAGAAAAGGAGAATGATGGGTACTTGCCGAGGGGATGCTGCTCATCTTTGCGTCTGAAGCTACTTGGGACTCCAGGAATAGCACTGCACCCCTCTGGGAAGCCAGGCGCTGACCTTAAAGGCAGTGAGACAAATCTCACCATGTCCTTACCCCTATATGTGACCACACATCATAGGACCTAGTGTCTATTTTGCATCTACCTGCCACCAAAGCTGAGACTTAGGAACTTGTGGGTAATTCCTCCTCCTCAAAGATAGGTCATCCTCAGAGTTTAGGTGAGGACAAGGAGGGCCCAGACTTGGGGAATACCTGAAAGGATGCTGGAAGGAGAGTCAGACCACTTCAGTTCCTGCTGGGTGGCTTCAGGGAATCCTTTCTCTAGCTCAGCTTCCTCCTCTGTCCAGTGAGGTACGCTAACACCTGCTAAGCTCCTTTTTCACTCTGAAAGGCTCAGACCTTTCCCTCAACTTCCTACAAATGGTGACAGGCATTCAGGATGAGGAGGAGCACCCATACAGCCTGTGCTGAAGTTGGGTGCCCACTGAGGTTGAGGATCAGGAGGCTGGAGCCTCCCAGGGAAAAGCAAGGCCAACTCTGAAATTCCACATGGATTTGAGAGACAGACTGAGTGCTGGGTTCAAATCCTTACTCTACAAGCTCACTAACCTAGGGATCAGGGAGCCACCCTAAGCGTTGGCCTCATCTGGAAAAAGCAGCCAGCTAATGCCTGGCTCATGGGTGCCCTGATGCTCATGGATACTGCCTGGGTTCGAGAGTTGCCTAACGGTGGTGATGATGGCAGAACTTCCTGAGGCAGCTTCGGATGTTGGCCAGAGGAGCAGGGGCCTGACCCTTCCTCCTCATCGTGTGTGTGCTTCCTGCTCACAACTAGCTGGCCCAGAGTTACTGTGTGGGGTCAAGTATAAATCCAAGGAAAGCTTAGCAGGCTGAGGTGGCGAGGGAGCGAACTCTTCTGGTGCCTGGTTAGGTTTTTGTTTTTGTTTTTCTCCTGTATTTAGGACAGGGTCTACAGGGCCTCAATACACAGATCAGACTTGTAGAGATTCTCCTGTTCTCAGCCTCTCAAGAGCTGGGATTACAGGTGTGTGCCACCACGCCCAGGCTCAATCACCCTCGCAGCACACCCGGCAGGCGGGGCTGGCACGACATGCCGGGAATCGAACGCTGCTCTGCCTAAGCAGGTGCTTTAGTCAGTTGAGCTATCAGGCTGGCCCTTTGCCTGGTTAGTTTTTAATTTAATTTTCTATTTTTTTTAAATCAAAGGAATGTATATTCATAGTCAAGAAGAAAAAACTTGAAAAGTTGCAGCCACTGCCCATGACTCTCTTTGGTTTCTTTTTTTCTAGAAGCAATTGTTTTTATTTCTTCTATGAAATTTTTTAAATTGACCCTAATTCTAATATGCCCAGCTATCCTTCTCAGCCTTTTGGCTGAGATCAAGTGTAGTATCTTAATATGCACAGCTGTAATTGCAGGTGTCTAGGGCAGAGCTCTGTAGCATCCTGGGATCACAGGTATTTTTTTTTTTTTTTCCTTTACAGACTTTAGCATTACATACATAGTATCTAACTTGTTTTTTTATTTTCTTAGTTTTTGTGTGTGCTCATTTAAAAAATATTTATTTGATACAGGATTTCCCTATGCAGCTCAGACTCTTAGTGATCTTCCTGTCTCAACCTCTCCAGCCCTGGGATTGCAGGTGTGCGCCACCACACCCAGTTTCAGGGCTGGCACAGTGCCCCCAGGGTTCCGGGGCCAGCACAGCATGTGGCACCAAGGATTGAACTCAGGTCCTTGCCCTTGCTGGCTGGAAGCTATTCCCAGCTTGCACCTCTTCTTGATTTTCTTTTTCCTTTAAAATATTTTAGTTGACATTTGTACATGTTTAGAGTACATTGTTGTAATTTTATCCATACATACCATATGCAATTAAGGTAATTAGCACTTCTAGTTCTGTAGATATTATCAGTTTTGTGATTCAAACCTTTTTCTCTAGTTAATTTGAAATCTGTAATTAATTATTATAGACTATAATTTCCCTGTTATACCGTATAACACTATAACTGTGTTTTGACACCTGTTAACTCCCTTTTCACTATCCTTTTCTTATTCCTTTCCTTTCATCTAGTCATCTCTATCCTATTTTCTATGTGATCTACTTTTTTAGCTTCTGCAAATAAGCGAGAACATGAAATATTTGTCTTGTCTATCCTAGCTTATTTCACTTAATAATATCCTCCAGTTTCATTTATGCTTCCACAAATGACAGGATCTTACCCTTTTCATGGCTGAATAATATTCCACCATGCATTATGTATCACACAGTGAAACCTATGGATGAACATCTTGGTTAAAGCTGGGAGTCAAGGCACACACCTGTAATTCCAGCATTAAGGAAAACTGAGGCAGGAGGAATAAGAGTTCAAGTCCCATCTGTACAACTTAGTGGGACTCTTTACCAAAATAAAAAAGGCTTGGAGCATAACTGGGTGGTAGCATAGCCCAGGGTTTGATCTCAAATAGTGCAAAAAATATAAAACAAATACTTGGTTGATTCCATATCTTAACTACTGTGAATAGTGGTGCCATAAACATGGGTGTGTAGCTGCAGCGTTAGTGTAATGATCTCATTTCCATGGCCCTGTACATTGTCCTGGCATTGCCGGATCATATGGTAATTCTATTTTCAATTTTTGAGGAACCCATAATATTTTTCATAACGGATGTACCAATTTACATGTCCATCAACAGCATATGGGTCCTACTCTTTCTGCATCCTCCCTGGCATTTAGTATTGTCTTTTATTTTATATTTTGCAGTACTGGGGATGGGACCCAGCGTGTCGCTCAGGCTTAGTAAGTGCTCTGACACTGAGCTGCACTCCCAGCCTATTCTTGTCTTTTCATCATGGATATTCTAACTGGGGCGAGGTGAGACCTTTCTGTAGTTTGGATTTGCATTTCCCTGGTGATCAGCAGTACTGAACACTTTTTATATGCTTGTTGGGTATTTGTATATGCTTTTGTTTTGAGAAATTTCTATTCAGCTGTTTATCCATTTTAATCAAGTTATTTGAAATTTTTTCCTGATTTTGTTGTTGGCTTGTTTTAGTCTCATATATTCTGGATAGTAATCCCTCATCACACAGTTTGCAAAACTTTCCTTCCATTCTGTAGTTGGTCTTTTTTTGAACTAGGAACCAAACTCAGGACCTCAAGATGCCCCAGCAGACACCATGCCACTGAACTGTGTCCCCAGCCCTTTTTTCCATTTCTTTCTTTTTGTGTGTTGTAGTTTGTCTTTTTATTCTGTTGACAGTTTCATTTGCTGTGCAGAAGCTTCTTAGTTGGATAATATCCCATTTGGCAAGTTTTGCTTTTGTTGCCTGTGCTTTTATAGTCTTATTCAAAAAAATAATGTTTGCCTATCATAATGTCCTAAGTGTTTCCTCTGCTTTCCTTTAGTACATTCAGAATTTTGAATCTTACACAGCAGCCCTTTGAGTTGATTTTTACATAAGGCATGTGGCAGAGGTCTTGTAATTCTGTGTATGGCTATCCAGTTTCCACTGGCCTTGTTGAGAAGACTGTCCATAGTCCAGCAGCATTCACAACGCCTCATTTGCTTAGTTTTCTGTTACTGATTACTAATTTTGACTAATCAGGAAGTACTTGCTGGTTATGTGCAAAAGCACTGGGCAATTGTTCCTTTTCCTCTTCTGTCTAGAGATAGCTGCCTTGCAAGTAGCTGCTCCCTTGAGGCTGGCTTTCCTCCCCCTGTCCCTTGAGTGTTTCCTGCTGGGTCATCTCCTGGACTTCTGTGCCTCACACACAACCTTCCTTAAGGAGCTTGTGTTTCCCAAAGGAAGGAGCCATGTTTTCCAAAGGAAGCAAACATTACGTGGGAGGCAATGTTTTTGAGATCTTACATGTCTGAAAATATCTTAGTTTTACTTTCATACTAGATTAATAGTTTGACTGGATGTAAAATTCCGTGTTGAAGTTGCCTTCCCTTAGCAACATGTCTTCCACCTCCTCTGTTGCTGTTGAAGTCAGGTGCTACCCTGTGCCCTGTCTCTGGAGCACCCATTTCTGTCTGGCTGTCTTTCCTCCTACCCAGAAACACTGAAGATCAGCCCTTTTTCATCAGGGGAATATCCCTTGCAAGATCACATTTCCAGTGCTGACTATTAGTTCTTTTTACTTCATTATTTTGGGTAATTGATGTATGTACTTTTAAATCTCAAAACTATAATTCTAGGGATTTCTCGTATTTATTTGATAAGATTTGCTCCCTTTATCCACTTTCTTTTTTCTCTTAAATCCTTTTTTCAAATGTTAAACTTGCAAGCTTATCCTCTAGTTAGCCTTTACTCTTTTTCTTTTCTTTTCTGAACCAGAGATTGAACTCAGGCCCTTGCGCTTGCCAGGAAAGCACTTATTCCACTGAGCCATCTCTCTGGCCCTTAGCCTTTACTCTTAATTTTCATAGTTTTGTCACTTTACTTTCTAACCCTGCAGTTCTTCAATCTCTGGTTGCTGGTCCCCTTTTGTTTTAGGACTTTATTCATTCTTACAGATACCCAAAAGCTGCTCTTTGTGTCTACATTATTGACCATATTAGAAATTAATACTGAGAAATGTAAAATTTGTATTACTTTAAATAAACCCATTTCATGTTAATATACATAATATAATTTTATGAAAATATACTTTCCAAAACAAAACATTTAATGAAAAATATTATTTTATGTCTTTGTAATTCTAATATAGCTATAAGATATAAGATAGCTATATTCTCAGCTCTTTCTGCGTTCACTCTCTTGTGATATATTTTGGTTTGAAGTATATGAAGAAACTCTGGTTTCATTCAGATAAATAGTTGGAAAATGAAAAAGCAAATTAATGGATCATTGTGGAAGTCCTTTGATTTTATAGCAGAATCCAATAACAGCAAATGCTTAGAGGTTAGTTTTAGGGTTAAATTCTGCCTACGGCTGCTTCTGTACCACTCAGTAGTCATGTGGAAAATATCGGTTCATTGAATTATATAGATTTTCAAATGTTGACACATTTCTTTAGATAATATCAGACAATCAAATTGGTAAATACTGCCACTGATTTCAACTGAAAAGTACACACTTGAAAGCTCTCATGCCCATAGTAGTAGATACATTTTGTATAGCTCTAATTTGCATGAAGGCTCAAACTTTGTCAATAGTGTCAAATTCTACTACTTATTTTCCTTGGATTTATAGGCTCATGCCATTCATTTTTGAGAACACGTTTGCCCAATACCCAAGTATGGGTAACCATAGTTTGATTGTCAGGTGATTGTTGTTGTTGTTGGTGGTGGTGGGGTGTGTGTGTGTGTGTGTGTGTGTGTGTGTGTTAAAAATGATACTCAATGCTAGAAGGGGCTGGTTGTCTTGCAAGTTGGCTATTACATACACCCTTCTCTTCGAGGTGATCGCCGACTGCACATGGGCACGTGGTAGGGGTGTTTCACATGCACTTCCTCCTCTGCCGTATAAAATAGTAAAAGGGCAGTACTCAAAGTTGGAGAACTAATAGAATTAAGAAGTTACTGCTTCATCATGTACATTATTAAGGGAGATGACTCTTCCTTGTGCACAACAGTGAGAGCATGTGGCTGCCTTCACAGAGTGCGGCACTGCCTGTGTTTCTGCGAAGGTGCTGGATGTTTTACCCACAACTGTTTTGCATTATCAGTGCAGGTGTCAATGCAGTGTAAGAGGCAAAAAAATAAAAATAAGAAGCAGCTACTGCTTAGTGTGGGATTATGAGCATCATTTTGGCATCATGGACCTTCTAAAAGGCGTCAGGGTTTATTAGGGGCCTGAAAACAGTATTTGTTTATTTATTTATTTGCAGAAGTAGGGATTGAACTCAGACCCTTGCATTTGCCAGGGAAGCGCTTATTTTACTGAGCCATCTCCCTGGCCCCTGAAAACATTACATTTTGAATTGCTAAAA
>NDGN011519246.1:5165-19128 GCA_002564285.1 Tympanoctomys barrerae | reverse complement strand
GCTTCCCTGGCAAGCACAAGGGCCTGAGTTCAATCCCCAGTTCCGCCAAAAAAAAAAAAAAAATTTTTTTTTTTTGGGCCAGCTAGGAAAAAATAATACTCAGGAGAAAATGGATTCTCTATACTGCTCTGGCAGAAACCCAACACCACCAGTTTGGAGGTTAATTTGGCAAAGACCTTTGAATCTGTGATGATACCTTTTTATGCATTTATACAAGAAACGTTCAAAGTACACAAAGACCCACATGCGGTCCTTATTCATACATAATAATGATAAATTATAAACATTGATGTATAGTAAAAAGGAACTTGTTAAATTGTAGAATGATGTATACTAAAATAATACCAGCCATTAAGAATTACGCTTTCGACAATTTTTAAAGAAACGTAGAAGGCTAATGATGCGTTAGGTGTAAAGAAGCATGAATCAGAACTATATATATAGCACGGTTGCAACTTTGAAGAATTTGCACACGTATAATAATGCGGGGAGAAATCGGGTCAGAATCATCAGAATGTTAAAGTGGTTGGCTCTCAGTAGTGGTATTGAGTAATTGGAGGAGTTTGCTCTCTATTTTCTTTCCCCCACTAAAAAGTTTTTATCTTCATCAGAGTTGTAATGTAGATGCTTTAAGAGTCAGCCGGACAGAGTGACCCATGCCTGTAATCCCAGGCAGAAAGGAGGATTGCAAGTTCAGGGCCAGATGAGGCAATTTAGCGACTTAGCCCCTGTCTCAGAATAAAATATATACAGACATCTGGGGATGTGGATCAGAGGCAGAGCGCTTGCCTAGTATAGGTTCAGTTCCCAGTGCTGGAGGTCTGGGCCACGGTTCTGTACAGTCTCTCCTACCTCCCCTTGACAAAAGCCGCATCCCCCTCCCTTGTGACATCTACTTTCAACTCTCCCTGTGCATTTGGGTAACAGATGTCTTCTCTGACTTCACCTTGTGCAGGAGAGGGCTTTAGTTCTCTTGTGCATGCACCCTTTGTGTCCCATCCCCTTTCCCGGTAGCACCGTGATCATTTGCAATCTGCCCAGTGATCATGTTCCTAGCTTCTGTCACTGTTCATAGCTGAGCCTGGTGGGGCACTAAGATGGCTTTTCCCTTCCTGTACCACTTGCTGACTGTCTGGAGTTAGTGACTTACTCACTGGCGCCCCCGCTCCGTGTTCCTTGTGCAGCTCCGATTCCCTCCACACTTGCCTCTCCCCTCCGGCCTGCTGCCCTGGGCTGTGTCTGTCCCCGATGTGCTCCACTCCCCCAGGGTTCCTGTCACCTTCCTTAGGAGCCTCTCTGCTGCTCTTTCTCTGGATTCTTTCCCTATGTTCAGCATCTCATGTCTTCTTGGTTTATTCCCTCACTTTGATGGAGGGTATATTTTATTAGTTTCTTTGGTGATTTATTGGGGTCAGACTTCTTGACCTTAGCATGTCTGAAAATATTTTCATTTCCTTCATACCTGATTGCTTGAAAATTGAGCTGCATCCCCAGCCCTTCTTCATTTTGAGACGGGGTCTCAAAGTTGTCCAGGCTGGCCCCAGTCTTACAGTCAGTCTGTCCTAGTTTTTGCTCTATGTCAAAGCCATTGTTTCCAGTATTTGTGATTATGCTGTTCCGAGTTCCATAGAAATCTCATCCTTTATCTTTTACAAGGGACCTGCTTTTACTGTCTTGAAATTCTTAGGATCTGCCATTTCTCTGTCTGCAATTCCATAACTGTGGGCTTGATGGTTGGTTCTTGCTGGTTATATTAAGCCCTTGCAATCTGGGAATTCGTGTCTTTTTGATTCTGAGAAGTTTTGAGTTCTCTTCTTTGATTTCTTCACTTCCTGTTACTTCACTTCTGTTACTGTAGATTTGGAGGCTAGAGTTCATGGGATGGTCCTCAGATTTTTTTGTACGTCTCACTCTGTCTCTGTCTTCTTGCTCCATTTTGGGGGAATTTCCTCAATGATACGATATACCTCCCTTTTTTGGGACATTCTTCTTTTTTTAATATGTGTGAGTGATGCTGGAGGTGGAACTCAGGGTCACAGTCTTGCTCAGCCACATCTCCAGCACTTTTCATTTTGAGACGGGGTCTCTCGAAGTTGCCCAGGCTGGCCCCAAATTTACAATCCTTCCACCCTTGCCTTCTGAGTAGCTGGGATCACGCACACTCCACCATGCCTGGCGAAAATTGATCCTGTTTTTAATGTTTCTTTCTTGGTCTACAGTCTTTCCTTTTTTCTTTTCTTTTTTTTTTTTTGCGGAACTGGGGATTGAACTCAGGCCCTTGCACTTGCCAAGAAAACGCTTGCTCCACTGAGCCATCTCCCCAGCCCCTCTACAGTCTTTTCTAGGTTTTATTTGATTTGTTTTTGAGTGGAATATCTCCTGTAATTTCTCTGAGGATAGTAATAATGGTAGTCCTTGAACATTTTTTAAAGTTTCAATATGTTATTAAAGTTGTCCTATTTTATTATTGGTTATTGTCTCTAATTTCTAAATTGAAGTTCATCATAGGTATTTATGTATAGGAAAAACCATGTATATAGGACTCAGTATTACCTGCAGTTTCAGGTTCTGTTGAGTCTTGGGAGGCATTCCTTGCATGAAAGGACTACAGTTGCACAGCAGGGGAGGGCTGAATCTAGCTGGTCCAAGTCTCTTCCTTAGGATTCCCTGGGTTCCATTAAGTCTAATGTCTGTGCTTCTTCAAGGACTGGTCTCTGGAGGTTTCTTTTCACCCTTCGGAGGGACCTTGTTTTCTTGTTTGTGATTGTTTCAAAATTTTTGTCCTCTCATGTAGTCTTTCATTTTGATCTCTGTTTAAGGTGCCTTTCTTCATGAAGGGTAGTTTGACACCAAGCATGTGCAGGTCTGGATGTGAGTGGGCTGGTGGACTCTGGCCTTCCCCAGAGGGGAGGGTTTCTCCACTCAACACGGGACGTGTTGGACTGAGCTATTCCTTATTGTGGGGACCTGTCTTGTGCACTGTAGGATGTTTATAGAATCCCTAGCCTTTTATTATAATGCCATTAACACCTTTCTACCAGTTGTTACAATTAAAAATGTCTACAGATGTCGCCACCCCAGGCTTTCCCCAGCCCAGTTGAAAACTGATTCATTGTGGTTTGTAGGCTTCTCACTGGACAATCTACAAGGTCATGGGTTCTGGTCCTTCCTCTTGGACTGGTCATAATTCCCTGGAAAATAATCATCCCCCTCCTGTCTGAGGAGGGCTTGTGCCTGATTGACTGGTAGTGTCCTTCGAGGGGTGAGAGTAGGGTGGGGACTCGGTTTTCAATGGTTCAGAATCTGCAGCCCAGCCTGGTGTCCTCTTATGATCTCTATCTAGATGTCCCTCCAAAAGCCTCATGCACTCTGGGGCAGGGGTTTATGGAAGGTAATTGGATTGTGGAGGCACCACAGCTGGCTTGTGCGGTGGGGCTGTTGGAGAGGCCAGACTCCACCAGCCCACTCACACCCAGACCAGCACGCCTGGGACATGGAAGGGTGTGCGTCCCTCCCCCTCCGCCCTCATGGTGCTTCCTGGCTGCCGTGAGGTGAGCCGTGTTCCTCTACCAGGAGCTCCACCATGCTCTTTCTGCCTTCAGCCAGCTGACCATGTAAGGGCTGAAACTTCTAAAATGTGCGCCACAATAATCCTCTTCTCCTTTAAGTTTGGAAGCATTTTGTCCCAGCCTCTTGGGAGAAAGATTACAACACCTCCCACCCCGGCTTCCTCCCTTCTGCCCTTCCTGGAGAATAAATATCTTTTGCTTTTCACTGGGGTTGGCGAATATACCATGAAAGAGACAGGATCTGGGATTGAACTTCTGCATGAGCTGACTCTCTGCCCACCTCCGTGTGTGTCTCTGTTTCAGTCTCACACCCAGGAGGACTTGGGGTGTCGCATTGTGTGGCACCAGCGGGGCATAACTTCCCTCATTGCTGACTCAGGAGCTGTTCCCTGGGTCTCCTTCGTCTGTTCCCTTTTCTTTTGCCTCTGGCTTATAAAATTTTGTTGTTCCCTCTCATACTTGTTTTGTCCTTGTGACTTTGTGCCTTTTAAAAACTATTCTGGTACGTGTTAGAGAATTTTGGAGCAATCCAATGTATATGTTCGAGCAGCTGGGATTTAACTGAAGTCTTCCCATTTTATAATTGGAAACATAAATATGAAGAACACAGTTACAGTGTGGCTTCTCTTTTCAGGGCCTGTCTCAGTATTCCTGGGAGAAAGTGTAAGAATCTTGCTTGGCACTTAGGCTTTGGAACAAGAGGAATTAGATGTTTTGGAGGAATTTGGTTTCCTCTGGACCCTAGAAAAACAGCCTTGGCACAGTAGGGACCAGGCTGGCCCCTCTACCATGGGCAAAGATGGGTAGACATCTATAGACCAGTTATGTGAGCTGTGATTTGCTGCTGTTGGTAAGGTCTGCATACATCATAACTTCAGGTGACATGTTTTTCGGGCAGGCCAAAACGTACTCTACGGGATTACAGCTTTCTTCAGTTGCAGTTCAGTTACCTTGGTTATCTTTGAGTATTTTCAAATGTTTCATTCACCTCAGTATAACCCACACTACAGGTGACTAATAACTATGGTTTGATTTTTAATAGTGTAATTTTCAGAATGTGGCCCTCCCTCAAGGGTCTTTGTGTCCTCCTACAGCCCCCATCCATTAATTCTCCTGCAGTGTCAGTGACTTGAGAGGTGGCCTAGGGTGCTCCCTAGGGAGGAGATAGCATGGGTGCAGGGATTTGGGGCAGAAGGGTCCAGGAGGGACGAGGTCTTCTGGGGTAGAGGAAGGCGCAGAAGGAGGTGCACAGAAAAGCTCGAGGGTGGGTGTGGAGCACGCTACGTCCTTTTTGGCGACAGTGGGTAACATCAGGGAAGCTGTTGAAGCCAAGGTTGGCAAAGGAGCTTGGTGCCAGCCATGGGTGGCCTGGAACACAAGCCTAATGAGTTTGGATTTTCTGCAGCCTACAGTGGAGAGCCAGCGACACTCGGAAGGTTGGCGCTGGGCGGGAGGTAACGGACACGCATCAGGTGGTGTCTCTATGTGGCCTCAGCCCTTTCTAGCCCTCAAGAGTGGGCATCTTCTCTGTACTCTGAATTCCTGGGGCACTCAGCACCTTGGTCTCAGGTCATTAATCTGTGCCTACATTCCAGGCCTTCTTTGGAGCTGTTTATCCCATTTAATCATAGCAAAGCCTTTATGAGGTCAATAGTAGTATCTGCCCCATCCCTTGCCTTTTTTTAATAGATGAAGAAACAGGTTTGACACAGAAGGACCCTATAAGGTCATGCATGTGGCAGGCCCAGGCCTCAGGCCAGGCTTTTGGGCATCCCACTATTGTGACTTCGCCCTGCTGCCCAGATCATACCCGATTTCTTCGTAAACCAGTGGCTTTTTATTTGCTTTACTTTATCTTTATAGCACTGGGGATGTACCCAAGTCCTCACGCATGCTAGCACTTTACCATGAGCCACACTCCAGGCCCACTAGTGGCTCTTACGGAAGGCATGTGCCATTTGCTTATCCAGACAGCTCAGAACATAGACTCCAATGATGGATTGTAGGCACTGATGACCACAGAACTCATTCCGTGTCTAACACAGGGTGGTTCTCAGAGATGGAAACTCGCAGCCTCCTGTGGAGTTCTGCCAGGCTGTAGGATGCACCCTTGAACTTTATTTTATTTTTTTTTTGTGGAACCGGGGATTGAACTAGGGCCCTTGCGCTTGCCAGGGAAGCACTTATTCCACTGACCCATCTCCCTGGCCCCTCACCCTTGAACTTTAAATCCACCCCTGTTGGCCCAAGGGCTCCAGGAAGATTGCTCCACTTTACCCAGTGCCTGGGGTCTGGTGCTGCCTGTACTGCTGTGGGGGGAGAAGGGAGGCAGGGGCACCTCGCCCAGCACTGCCTCCGAGGCTCTTATGACAACCCAGAAAAGAGCTGGCCTGAAGCCACTGTGTGTATGAAAGTACAGTTTATCTGGAGCTGTTCTGATTGAGTTTTGTGAGGACTCTGGTTTCTTCCTTACCTGTCAGTCCCGGGAGCTGACTCTGGAATGCAGAGGATACTGGTGTGAATGAGCATCTGGGTGTGTTGTACGGGCAGCTGCCAAACACTGCCCTGGCTGCCTGTGCGCAGCAAGGCCCAGGGGGGACTTGGTGGCGCGGGGAGCCAGGTGCCTCGCGATTCCCAAGGCTCACTGTCCGTTGTTACCTGAAGGCAGTTTTGAGGAATGTTGGTCTGGCTATTTCCCAGATAGGCACGGCCCCTCCGCACTTGTTGAAATGCGAAAAAACGTTCCTGTGCTCTTCTCTGGGTCAATTTCATCCCCAGTTTTTATTTCCTGCCCATTGATTCCTTTGCCCCAAACCTGAAATTGAACTGAACAGCAGCTGTGTGGGCCAAGCTGCGTGCACCTCTGTTCGTTCCTTTGCTCCTGGCAGCAGCCCTTTTGGTAGTCAGAGGAAATAGGTGCAGTGGGTGACGCGCCCGCCCGAGGCTGCACAGCTAGCCAGTGTAACCAGACTGAGAAGCTCTGTGTCTGAGTCCACCGAGTCACCGCCTGGCTGAAACTCCTTGGGAAACCTGCACTCAGCTGCACCTCTGCCCACTGTTGCTGTAACTTTGGATGAAGGGGAGCTTCCCAGAGCCTCAGTTTCCATATCAACCAAGCAGGAGATGGCTTGTGTCCTGGGACTGAGAAGTGAGCGAGGTCCCTGTTATGCATAGGGTTTCTCATCCTGGGATGTAGATGCTCTTCAGGGACCTTCTGGCAAGGAGAAGATGGGACAGGGGAAGGGGGGCCTCCAACTTGGACCAAGAGGGTGACCCTGCCTAACAGTGCCAAAGTGTGCTATGGTGATTTGTGGACGTCCAAGTCAGTATGGTACAGGTGCTGCTGTAGTCGGCACCTCTGAATTTGCGGAGAAGTGTGTGAGAATGTTTGGGAAGGTTACTTGCAACGTTATAGTTTCGCATACTTGTGTACCTATATGTAGTTTTTTAAAGGTCAGGTAGAAATTCAGTCTTTTTGTTCTGTTGTCCTGGGGACTGAACCCAGGGCCTTGTATTGAACTGTATACCCATCCCCATCCCCAAACCCATCCCCTTTATTTTTTATTTCAAGATAGAGCGGGGCTGAGTCACCTAGGCTGGCTCAAACTTATGACTCCCTAAGTTGCTGGGACTCCACGAGTGTCCATGGTACTCAGCAGGTGTGGCCCTCTCGAAGTGTACAGTCAGGTGGCGATCGGTTCATTCACAGAGTTGGGCACCCACCCACCACCTCTGTCTAGTTCTAGAACATTGGCATTGGCCCACTAGCGACCGTGTGAAGGTTTAAGGGGTCTGGTCCAGGCCAGCAAGTTTATGGAATGTGTTAGGGCGTCCTGATTTTGCCTCTGAGAAGCCTCCCTCTTCTGCAGATGGCAGAGTATACTTGTCTGCCATGCTGTAGCTTAAGTCTCCAGATGCCAGAAAGGTTGGTTAGTCACAGTTCAACCCCCCATGCAATTTGGCTGCCTGGTAGGATACGGAGAAAAGAAACACCTAAGGCATAATCAGAGTGGACAGTTGTCCCTCTGTATTCCCAGGAGTGTGGCTCTAGGACCTCTCAGCTACCACAATCCATGTATGCTCAAGTCCCCTTTATACACTGGAATATTTGCATGTCACCTACACACACCTCCATATCATCTCTACCATCTAGGGACAAGAAGAAATTTGCCCGTGTGCAGTACAGCCACGTGGCTGCGTATAGGGACGTTTTCCACTCACGGTTGTTAACACCTTAGAAGCAGCGTCCGCTGGTACGGAGGGCTGGCTGCTCACGGCGGCTGGGGCCTTTGCTTCGCTGCCCGGTGGCAGGTGTGTTTGTCCATGAGCAAACTGTAGGCAGACGGCTAAACGGACGAAAGGGCTTTCCTGGTGTATTAGGCTTGGTGCTTGGAGTTCTGGTGCTAGAGATAGGTACAGGTTCCATGACCGAGCCGCGCGTGCACACTGGTGGCATCAGAGAGCACAGCACCACAGCATTGACCCATGTACGTGAAGCCCCGACGCCATGTGAGCTGCAGCAGGAAGGCTGGGAGCGCTGAGGGGGCAGGAGGGCACCCCCAGCGGGAGAGGCAGGAGCAGCCCAGCAGAGCTGTGCTCTGATAGGACGGTTCCTGATGTGTGACCCGCTCAGGCACCTGTGCCCGTGGGAGCGGCAGGGCGAGGAATGAAATGGATTGGTTGGCTTAAGTTTGGGGGTAGGCTGTCCAGGGCAAAGGGGAGTAGCTGCTGGTGGGTTTTAGGAAGGTGGAGGAAGTAGAAATGCGGGCACACAGCTGCAGTGTGTAGGTAAGTGTCAAAACTAAAAAGAGGCGTGGTGAGAGGCAGTGGCAGGAACTGAGATATGGAAAGGGGCCCCTTGCTGTCAGCCTGTGTGTCCGTGGGAGAGTGGGCCTGGCGCTCACACTGTATCCACGCAAGTGGCTGGACCCAGCCTTGCGCCGAGCACACCAGCCCTGACTGCAGAAGCCTGTTGGATTCCCCACTGAAAGCGATAGCAGGAACCCAGGAACTGTCCCTGGAGAATTCAGACACTTGATCCACGTTCTCTAGTGTGGTAGCTTTGAAGGAAGTGCAAGCCAGTGCACGCAGGCCTCCGGTGTCCTGGCTGCAGCTCTGCTTCATCTCTGTCTTCCCACATGTGACACTGGTTCGTTCAGCAGGTGTTCAGTAAGCAGGCACTGTGAGCCTTGAAGTCTAGGTCCTGCCCCTGGGGAGTGCCAAGGAGGAACCAGAGAAGAAAAGAGATGCTTCTGCATAGTGTCTGAGAGGGGCAAGAGTAGGTGCTGTTGAGCCGCAGGATGTGGGGAAGGGTGATGCCTTGGGGGATTCCGTGCAGTCTCTTGGACAAAGTGATTTCTAGCCCAGAGCCTGGAAGGCGATTAGGTGTTGGATTAGGTGCTGGCCGGGTAGGGATGCAAAAGGGGGGGAGGGGGCTGACTGCCTGCTTGGGGTTGCTGCTGAGGACTTGTGGGCTTCTGGCTGATGCGGCTTGATTGGGTGGTGGTGACTTACTGAGATGGCACACAGAAGTGAAGACGTGAGCTTAGTTCAGAAATCTGAGTCCTGGGGTGTCCTCCTTCGCCAGGGGAGGAATCAGGTGAAGAGCTGAGTCGAGAGCGCCTCTACTCCCCGCCTAGCCGAGGCTCAACAGGTCTGAAGTCAGACCCGGGTTTTCTCCTTGGCGTGTTTCCCGGCTTCCTCAGAAGACGCCACTGCGCAGACAGAACCCGGACATTTCCTTGCCTGTGTCCAGCCCATGGCCCAAGCCTGGCTTCCAGGATAAATCTGGCAGCCACTGTTTCTCTAGCCTTCTGCTGTTTGCACTCAGTCTGCCTTCTCTTGTGCCCCAGCTTCCTGTCCTAGCTTCTGTCATCCACCCCTCATTCCCCTCAAAACTGCCCGAGTTACCTTTTTAAAGTCAAATTATGCAATTGGTTCCTTGTCTCACCTGTCAGTGGCATTCCATGGCAGTCAGTGCCCAGCCCAGCATCTCTGGGGCCTTCTGTGTAGCTGGGGCCGTTCTGCTCTGCGCTGCCTGCTCACGCTGTCCCGGGTCACCTACACCTTCCCTCAGGTCTCCTGTCTCAGGCTGCAGGGAGGTCTTTCCTGGCTGCCTACACTGAGGCTACTTTCCCGGTTGTTCGGCTGTCCCTGGCTTTTTCGCTTCAAGGCGCCTGCCCCATTTTCCAGTTATGTTCATTTGGGTCCTGGTTTTGTCTTACTTAGACCTTGGCTGTCCCAGACTCTCCTCTTCGTACTCATCCTGGAATGAAACCTATAGGGGACACCTGCTCCTAGACATTTTTTTTTTTTTTCTTAAATGTATTTAGTACAAAGTCTACAGGATCTCACTACACAGATTGGACTCGGAGTGATTCTCCTGTTTTTAGCCTCCCAAGTGCTGGAATTATAGACCCATGCCACCATGCCCAGTCTCAGTCACCATCTCAGCAGGCCTGGGGGGGGGACCGGCACAGCAAGCTGGAGATTGAACCCTAGTCCCTGCATCTGCCTAAGCAGATGCTTTAACCCACTGAGCTATCTGGCTGGCCCTAGACACCATTGTAAGTCAGTGAAATATCATAGTCCTCATGTGACACAAGCAAAGCAAAAGTAACTCATCATAGAAAGATTTATTTCAGTATTAAGTCTCCAGATTCCCAGAGCTGACTATTCAAGAATTATAGTGAAGTAGTCATCACATACCTGTATTTGTAGGTAGGATGACCGTGAATGTAACAGCTACAAATATTGACTGACATTGTTTTATGGGTCATTCAGATGCTAACCAGTATTATTAGTGGCCCAGAATTCTTTTATGATCATAAGCAGCTCCTGGGATGTTTCATACGGAATGAAGCACAGCCTCCTTCTACTTGGATTGAGATTACCTTCCGATTCATTAAAATCATACTTAAAAAACCTTTTGTGTTAATGTATTCAGTCAAGTCAGGTAGTAGATTGGTGTAACTATAAAAAGTTTTTCTTTTGTTTTTATTTTTGAGACAGAGTCTCACTGTGCAGTTCAGGCTGGGCTTGAGCTCACTCACAGCCGCACTACCTGGCTGAGGGCCACTTGCCCATGGCCTGGTGGCAGGCAGGCAGGTTTGCGACTGGTGTCCCCAGGTGTACGTCCCATGCTGAGCGCCTCGTTGCCAGGCAGGCTTGCTGGCATAGATGAATGAGTGCCCAAGTGACTGTGTGTGACAGACGTTAGAGGGGAGCGTGCTCTGAGGACGGTGACCTGCCTGTTACCTTGCTTCTGTGCACCTTAGGCTAGCAAGCCTCTGTTTCAGCGAAATACACTTATAATTATAGCCCCACACAGCTCTAGGTTCTTTTATAACCAGGGGGGTCGCCTCACTGTGCATAAAAGACACAGGGATGGCTCTGAAGTGTGGTTTGTCTTTTTTTTGGAAAGTCAGACTTGTCTGTGAAAAGAGCTGGAAGCACTTGCCCAGCGCCCTTTCCAAATCTCAGCATGTGTCTGCTGTATTTACTGTCCCTTCTCAGAGGGGAAATGAAGCCTGCCCAGGGGCCAGATTTAGCTACAACTTGATCCGGGCCTGGTGGGGTCAGTTTGGATGAAACAGAATCTCATACTTGAGATTTATCCAGAGTTTAAACCTCCTCCCACGTTAAATATGCTACTAGAGATGCTTACGGAGTGAAGTTCCTTGGAGCCTCTTCTGCAGAGAGGAAGCAGGCTGCTGCTTCAGGCCCCTGCCCTTAGAGATCAGGACGTGCCGGGTTCTGCAGGGGCAGGGGGTTGATGGGAAGCCAGGCTTCCACCGCTCGCGCCTGTGTAGTCTCTCCTTTTCCCTCAGCCGACCCCGTGCAGGAGTTAGGGTCAGTCAGGCAGCCACAAGCAATGTAGTGATGGGAAAAGTCCTCAGTTGGAGTTCCTAGGTCCGAAGTAGTTGGTAAATAAAGGGATTGACTTATTGAAAATTGTATGAAGATGACAGTTGCTGAAAGCTGCAAACTGAACCTTCAAGTGTTGTTTTATTAGGGCCCGCCAGGTAGCTCAGCAGATTAAAGCACCTGTTTAAGCAGATGCAGGGCCCACGCCCAGGGCGGGCTGAGACTGGGATTGAGACTGGGATTGAGACTGGGTGTGGTGGTGCATGCCTGTAATCCCAGGGCTCGGGAGGCAGAAAACAGGAAGATCACTACAAGACTGATCAGTGATGTGAGACCCTGTAGATCCTAAATACATCTTAAAAAATAGTTGTTTTATTGAGGGTTCATCCAGCCCGTGACATTGAAATCCGATTTCATGACTTAAATGAAGATTTAACAATATAAACAGACCAAACATGTGAAAAGTTTTTGAAAAGTGTTTATCCCTAGACATGTACAACACTTAAAATTATTTTTTGTTCCCAAACTTGCTTTAGTTCAACAGTAGAAGGTGTGGTGGGAGGTGGGGCAGGGGGCAAATCCAGTAAACTCATCCCCAGTGAACTCCTAACTGAATTTGTCAAAGTGGTCCCCAAAGAGATTCAGTGTGCCTTTGTACACTGGGTGGTTTTGCGTTTGGGGGATTAATGTTGCTTGTCCTGGTGCTGGGGATCAGAGGAGGGCACTTCCCATGCTGTGCAGGTGCCCTACCACTGAGCTACTCTCCCAGTTCTAGAGGGTTGGTTTTTTGGGTTTTTTTTTTTTTTTTTTTTCCAGTTCAGGGATTGAACTCAGGACCTTGCACTTACCAGGCAAGTGCTTAAGCCGCTGAGCTGTATCCCTAGCCCCTGGAGCTATTTTTAAGGAGGTGAAAGGTCATTTTACAATATTATATTTAAAAATGAACTCAAACGTGACCAAGTGACCATCCCAAAGAAATGAGTTTTCTATGGCAAGGGAGATAGTTCAGTGGCATAAGTGCCTGCCTGGCAAGGGCAGGGTCCCAAGTTTGATCCCTGATACCAAGAAAAAAAACAAAAAGAAATGAGTTGTCCTAACCGACTGCCCAGAATGACTGTGGGAATGTTTACGGTACCGCTGGAGCGCTCATCCACGGAGCAGCTGCCACGCGTGCCCGGCCTTGGCAGGGCACCCTTTGAAGGCTGGGTGTTTCAAAAGCCAGACCTGGTTCCTATTTCGGGCTTCTCACTAGAAACAGAGGTTTCAGATGGAAATCACTGTGGTGCCCTAGGAAGCGGCTGCAAGTTGCTGTCTCTTACCCCGCACAGCCACCAGCTGTCAGTGTTCGTACTTACTTCCCAGACGTCGTATGTATTTCTGAACATAATCGGTAGCCGTGTGATAAAACAAGTACTCAGTCGTGGTCCCACATTGCCTCACTTTAGCTTGTTGGGGGCTCTCTTGCAGGTTTTGGTAAATGACTCTTTCCTAAATTGGAATAACACCCAGGGTTCTTTGGGAGTGCAACTTGTCATGGATGCCCTCTCATTTTATAAACAGAGAACCTAAGAAATGAGGGAGGTAAGCGAGGCCGCGCTGGCTGCCCGCTCCCGTTCTCGCCATCCTAAGGCCCGGCGCAGTGCCTCTCGTGAGGTCTTTTCTTAGTGCCCTCTAATCACCACTTGGGAATGGACCACATTCCGGCGTTTAATGGCAGCTTTGCGCACATCTTGTCTGTCCTACCGTGAGCGTCCGACGAGCCACGCTGCTGCCATCTCCGCGCTGCGCAGACTTGCTCCTCACCAGCGCTGAGCTCACGCATGCGTTCACACCAGCCCACAGTCCCTTCTCTTCCCGCGATGCCCTTCCCGCATGCAAAGCCCGAGAGCGATGCGCAGGCACCTGATGCGCGCTCTTGTCTGCTCGTGCCCAGCCTGGTTTACAGAGCACCGAGAGCTTATGGAGAGCGTGGCAGACGCGTGCAGAGGCCCATACGTGGGGTGCTGGGTCTTGGCCTGCCCTCGTGGCTCTGCTGATTACAGCTCTCCTCCGCGTCCCTGCTAGGTGCCTACTGTGTGCGTCTTGGATTAAGCTTTGATCCCTTCAGCTGCTGCAGCTCCATTTTGAGCTCCCCGTTGGACGTGACTTCCTGTCTCTGTTTATGTCTTGAATTCCCAACTAAACTGAGGTTTCCAGAGTGTACAGTTGGGTCCTTTAAGCATGTATGTGTGTACATCCGCCCTGCATGGAGTCTCAGGAAGTCTTTGCTGAGGGCTCTCAAGTGGCCATCGTGTGACAGATGTCATCTGACAAAACATGGAACAGCATGACAACACTTGTCCAGTGTGAATGGGTTTATGTAAAATACGAGCTTGGGGTATTTATTTTTGGCGGAACCCGGGATTGAACTCAGGCCCTTGCTCTTCCAGGGGAGCGCTTATTCTACTGAGCCATCTCCCCAGGCCCCTAAAATTCATTTTTTGGGTTTTTTTTATTGTTATCTTTTTTTTTTTTTTTTTTTTTTTTTT